>JAGMWU010000028.1:1066210-1112953 GCA_018697195.1 Certhia americana
TCCCTGAGTCATGACACTGCATCCAACAGCGGATTCACAAAAAAACCAAAGACCTACCTAAATCCCTGCACCCAATAGATCTCAATCGAATTGCCAATAGAGGTGGCCAGAGAGCCAGCAACCCCTAGACATTCACTCCATGCCCCCGCACCACCTGCACAATCCCACACGATCCTGATGAGCCCCACTTGAATAAGAATTCCCACATAAAAATTACCTTCTTATCCCCATCCACAGATGCCCTTGTATCACCACTGGGCAATGAACAGGAAACAGGGCACAATGTATCAAAAGGTCCAGCCCAATGAGCCCTAAGACACAAACTCTGCTAGATCCCAGTCCTAAGGGCAGCTATCAGCACCTGAGGAGCCAGATTATCCCATCTGAGGCCTCCCCACACCAGAGCACTTAAAGGCTTCCACTGCACACTACCCTATCTTATTCATTCACCACCTCTATTTACCAAGCTAATTTTGCACTTTCAGGATGCCACCAATGATTGGTATCTTATTTTTCAGAACAATCTCCATCCTTCTACTTGATCTGTGGTCAGGTGCATTTTATGGAACACCGCTGCAAGGAAACACCCAGAATGCCCACGGAATTCAACCTCTTTTTACTTTTATGCAAAATTTCAGTGCCAAAACGGGACAAAGTTCATGAGTTGCTCCATTACCCAGCCTCCCCTCCCTACGCAGGTCCATCATGTAACGCAACCTGGGGGACCTGTTGCAAAACCGCAGGGATAGGTCTGAGGTAGACCACAAGCTTCGTACCACTGTCCCAACAAACAGAAGAAATAAAATGACATTCATTTAAACACTGCTCTGGCTGTTGCATCTCCTCATCTATTTAAAGACTAAAACTCTCACATCATGAGAGTTTTCATCTTTATCATCATGGGACACGATTACAAACTAATTGGAATAACATAAAACACTTACACCTGGCATTAATCCCCAGAAAATGTGAAATCAAACATGCCCTACATAGATTAATTGCAGCATTGAGCAAAGCGTTATTCCAACCCCTCATCCCGCGCCTACCATGTTAGGATACACCAACCTTTCTCAGCGCTATCAAACGTATTGGGTTCCATGATGCTTCATGTAAACAGTAGCGATGGCCTCCACCCCTTTGTGAAGAGTGGATTTTGATGACATTGGCCTCGTCCTTGGTTTGGAACAAACTCGCCAACTGTATCGAATGGCTCACGAATGAGGCGTGGGAAAGACTGCAGCCCAAACACACCAAAACTACCAACATCCCAGAAACACTTCGTAGCTTCCCCCCAGACTCCTCCTGCACATAACATCACGCAAAATACTGCACAAGACAATGTCTAGGGCCATACCCTCAAACAATTCCCATCACACATGGTTTTACCATGTTTTTGTTGACTCTGTTACCTGAATTCCCAGCACATTTTCTTCACAGGACGATTTCTGAAGCTCACATTAACCAGTCCAGTGCTCATACCAATGGGGTAGAATAACCCAAGACAAATCGAAATAAAATACTTAGCCCCTTAAGCTCCTACTTCCTAAAACACTCTGCTTTCCAGCTTCTGCTTTTGCTGCCACGTTTCTACTGCCATTCTGGGCTGTGCGAATTTAGCCTAAGGGAGTCGACCACACACCTCGCCTGTGCCCAGACCCCCAGTCCCCACAGCCTGGAAAAACACGGATCAGACGAACAAGTACAGAATTTCCCTGTCCCCACAGATCCCTCTTGCGACAAGTTAAAAATTTAAACCCTACATTGCGCACACCATCACCTGGTGGGTCTGTGCTCATATGACATCAAAGTGTCCATTTCAGGAACCCATGAACAACTCAGATAGGTACCCAACCCAGCATCACGTCGTCGGCACATAAAGAAATGACGAGCAATTGCCAATACGCTTACTCGACAGTTTAAAGGCGACTATTAAATCCATGCACGCTCCCACCCCCAGCCACAGGCTTGAAAGACAAGAAAACCGTCCCCGAGCTCACGCAGGCTGTTCCAAGCTCCATTGGCAACCATTCCATGTACTCCAGGGGCTAGCCCAAACACCAAAACTGCTTCCTCCTGGCACCCTGTGCACAGCATCACTCAGCACCAAACAACACTCCACGATAGAATAATTTCTTCCTAATAAATATCCTATAAAACTCCCTCCTGCAGTTACTGCCATCCTCTAGGTCCTGTCACTCCACGTCCTTATCAAAACCCCCCCTTCAGCTCACTTACACCCCCGCTGGGACTGAAGCTCTATAATAAGCACAGAAAGCTATCAGGCCTCGGCATAACCTTTCAATTAACCTGGCTAATTACAGCAGCACTTACAGAGAAACGCCACATAGGACCGTGCTCAGCGCCGGGAGTTAATCACAAGCGGGGGTGAAAGCAGCTACTAGCGGAGGCACTCTCCGGGACAGCGAAACTCCGCGACCCCGGGGCCGAGCCCCGCGCGTTCCCCTGGCCGGCGGTATCCGGCGGTGTCCCCCGGGCACTCACCGGTCCGAGCCCTGATGTTGGTGTTTGGCCCTCCAACGGAACGCCTGGCGACATGTCGGGCCCGCGCCGTCCCCTCAGCCCGCGCGGGCCCGCCATGGGCGCCGTCCGCAGGCTCCTAACCGTCCGGCCTGGAAACGGCGCCGGCCCCGCGAGCCCCCGCGAAAACCCCCGCCCCGCCGCCTCTCCGGTCCCTCTCGCCCGCGGTGGGTATCCCCGGCCAGATCTCTGAGGGGCCCCGTTCGACACCCCCGCCCCGGCTCCTTGAGAAGGGTCCCGGTCTCCCTCGCCCCGGGCTGGAGACCCCCGTCCACAGCTCCCTGAGGGGTCGTTCCCTTTTTCCCCCTCACCGTCTACATAAACTGTCCCTGTTTCCCCCTACCCCACCAATCTCCATAGGGGTCCCCTGTTTCCCATCGTACCTCCCTCTCGCCACTCCAGTAAGGGATCCCTGTTCCCCCTGTCCGGTTCCATAAGGGATTTCCTGTTCCCCTGCCCCAGCTCCATAGAGGGGATCCCTGTTCCCCCCCACCCCTCCCATTAGGGGATCCCTGTTTCCCCGCCACGCCAATCTCCATAATGGGTCCCTGGGTTGTCCTCCTGTCGAACTCCTGAGGGATCCCTGTTCCCCTGCCCCCCTCGGCTCCATGAGGGGTTCCTTTCCCCCTGCCCATCTCCATGATGGGATCTCCTGTTCCTTCCCCCTGCCCCATCTTCCATGGAGGGGCTCCCTGTTCCCCCTACCCCAGCTTCCATGAGGGGATCCCTTGTTCCCCCCTCCCATCTCCATTTGGGATCCCTGTCCTCCCCCCACCCCATCTCCATTAGGGGGTCCCTGTTCCCCCTGCCTTGCTGCCATGAGGGGTTCCCTGTTCCCCCTGCCCTGTTCCATAAGGGATTTCCGTTCCCCTGTCGCCCCAGCTCCATGAGGGGATCCTGTTCCCCCTGCCTGGCTCCATGAGGGGATTCCCTGTTCCCCCTACCCCTACCCCAGCTCCATGAGGGGGTCCTGTTCCCCCTGCCTGGCTCATGGGGGATCCCTGTTCCCCCTGCCCCATCTCATAAAGGGATCGCCTGTTTCCCCCCCCTGCCCAACTCCATGAGGGATTCGGTCCCCCCTGTGGGTTCCCCAACTCCTCCACACCATGGGTATCTCAGAAAATGTGGGGGTTTTTTTTTTTTGTGCTTAAACTTCTGAGCTGTTTTCTGGTTACCGCGCCCCGCAGCTGGGCATTCTTATCGTGATTTATACATTCCTTGAGTGTTCCTGATCGATTCTTTCTAGGCTGAGATTAAGGCGTGTGGTGGAAGTAGGTAGAGCTTAACAGGAGTATTGCGAAACTGCAGCCTTCCCAAGGATCACAAGTTAACTTGAGGTTGGAAAATTCCTCCAGGATAAAATCGGTCCAAGCTGTGCCCATGCCGACTTTGTCCCCAGTCCAGAGCACGAGAGGCCACATCCATCCTTCCTCGGACACCGTCCAGGGATGGACACTCCAACCTCCCCGGACACTTCCAAGGTCCGGGCTGCCCTTCCTGGGGAAATCCTGTCTGCTGTCCCACACCCCTACCTGCCCTGGCTCCAGCCTCAGCCCGTTCCTCCCTTTGCTCCTGTCCCTGTTCCCCTGCTACAAGATCTCAATCCCCCCCCGGGATTTTCCCAATCCTCAGGGACATTGTGCAGAGCCAGAAAGTCACAGTCACCACTTGATTTTTAATTTTGTTATTAATTTCATGAGAGAATAAGTACAACCTCCTACAACCCCATTAGGATCCCATCATGTTCCAAACCGCCAACACCGTTCCTCCAGCTCTATAACTCCCCCTGTAGGTCAGGTGACATCCGTGGCTGCTCGTATAGAGCTAAACGTTGTGCTGGACTTTTTACTCCCAATTCCTGCAGAGGGGCTGGCAGGATCGGGCTGCCTGTGCTTCTCAGAGTCCCCCACATACAGCACCTCAGCGATTTGCCTCCCCCACCGCATCCACAACCAGTTAACTTACTGAGCGTTCCTTCCACAACTCGGTGCGAGGAGCCGCCTTCCTCCAGGCCGAGCCCTCCCCGTGGTGCGGGGATCGGGTTCGCGGCTGAGGGAGCAGCGAATGAGCGCTGGGGCTCCGCAACCCCGGGATGGGTTTGGCTGAGGGTAGCACGCAATAGCGCTGGGGGGGCTCCGCAACCCCCGATGGGTTTGGCTGAGGGCAGCGCAAATGAGTCGCTGGGGCTCCGCAAACCCCGGGGGCGATCCCGTCCCGGGTGGATCGTGTTAGGCTGAGGGGAGCATCCCCGTAGGCGTCCCGTCCACACAGGGCCGGTTTGACTGAGGTAGCATCAAGCGAGCTGTAGCTCTCCGCAGCCCCGGGCCGCGATCCCGTCCCACAGGGGGGTTTGGCTAGGGGAGCATCCCCGGGGACGAATCCCGCCCACACAGGGCGGGTTTGCTGAGGGAGCAGCGAAGCGACGCTGGGGCTCCGCAGCCCCGTGGGGCCCGCTCCCGTCCCGCGGGGATTCGGTTAGGCTGAGGGGGGCAGCCCCCGGGGCGATCGGATTTGGCTGAGGGAGCAGCCCCGGGGGTGATCCCGTCCCGACGGGGATCGGGTTTATGCTGAGGGAGCATCCCCGTGGTGATCGTGTGTGGCTGAGGGTAGCATCCGGGGGGCGATCCCCGTCCCACACAGGTGGGTTTGACTGAGGGGGCATCCCCGGGGACTATCCCGTCCACACAGGGGGGTTTGGCTGAGGGTGAGCAGTCCCCGGGGGCGATCCCGTCCCACACAGGGCGGTTTGAACTGAGGGGATCAGCAAGCGACGCGGAGCTCCGCAGCCACCGGGGGCGATCCCGTCCACGCGGTGCGGCTTTGGCTGAGGGGATCAGCCCGGGGTGATCGGGTTTGACGAGGGGACACCCCGGGGGATCCCGTGCCCGCGGGGATCGGTTTTTTGACTGAGGGGCATCCCGGGAGGCTATCGGGTTTTGGCTGAGGAGAGCAGCCCGGGGCGATCGTGTTTGCTGAGGAAGAGCCATCCCCCGTGGCGATCGGGTTTGGCTGAGGGGTATTCAGCCCCGGGGCGATCCCGTCCCACACAGGCGGATTTGAACTGAGGAGCCGTGAAGCGCATGCTGAGCTCCGCGCCCCGGGGCGATCCCGTCCCGCGGGGCGATCGGTAGGCTTGAGGGGATCATCCCCGGGGACGATCCCGTCCCACACCGGGCGGATTTGCCTGAGGGGAGCAGCGAAGCGAAGGATTGGAGCTCCGCAGAGGAACCCCCGGGCGCAATTCCCGCCCCGGCGGCGCTTGCGCAGCGCGGGCGGGCGGGCCGGCGTCGGGGGCCGTTCCCGGGCAACGGGCGGGCCGTGCCGGGGCCGGCAGGCCGCGCTGGGCAGCGGCACCCGCCGTGCATGGGGCCCACGCCGGGGCCCCCCCCGACACCATGCTGCTCGGCAGGAATCCTTACGGCCCCTCGCAGCGGGTGAGGACGAGTAGGATGATGAGGTGAGGCGGCCGGGGGTCCCGCGGGGTTGTGGGGAAAGGGGAGGATGCGGTTTGGGTCGGAGCCCCCCGCGTGGTCCCAGCCGTCCGTCGGGTCTGTCGCGATAGGCGTCGCGATTTTAAGTTCTTGAGCAGCCGGTAGCGAGAGACGCCGCCTTATTCTTCTTTTCTTTTTTTATTTTTTTTTTTTCTCCCCTCTTCCCCACGGTTTTGCAGCTGTAATTCCCGCATCTCATTTTTAAGGGATAACCTGCTTTAAGGGATAGTCCTATCAAGTGTTTAAGTGTTTGCTCGTTTTCTGCTCGTTTGGGATTATCCTGATTAAGGGGAAGCGGGGAGAATGGTGGTTACTGTTTCTTAGGGATGTATTTCTTTGCAGTGCAGAAGTTGATTAAGAAAAAGGAACCTCTAAATTAAAAAGTATCTCGAATTAAGATTCCCCAGAAGCATCGCACTCTCGTGGTATGAAAATATAGTTAAATTCCAAAGATCATTTAATGAATGAAGGAGAATCAATGATTTTACAGCCTAGCATGTGCAAAAGGGCTCAGCATTTCAGCCTTTGGCTGTGTCTCTATCAGTGTGAGTTGCTGTGAATAACTGGTTTATGTGTGGGACCTTTCCAGCCAGGATTGGAGATGGATTATACGACTCCTATATGAGGATAGATGAGTGTAGATACCCCGAGCCTACAAATGAAGAACGGAGCCCTTCGGGACTTCCTTCCCTTTCAAGAACTCATGTGAGTATTTTAAAATCATCCACCTTGTGCCGTGTGGGAGCGAGAACTCTCCGAGGGTCTGATACCTCCGTGCTGAGAAGAAATTTTAAAAGTGGGATTTTGCAGCTCTTAACATTGTTATTTCTCCTGAGCGTAAAACTGATGTGCTGTGTTCACTGCAGAACTTGCTGGCAGCCTCAGGAATCCCATCTTGCTGCTCCCAGCTCGTCGTTTAATCCGAAAAAAAAAAAAAAGTTACTTTACAAAAGGTTGAAGCGTTCTGCCCTGTCACCTTGTGCTCTGATAAGTAAATCCACGCACGCTTTGCTCTGCCTCCTCCTGCACGTTTCCATTTTAGTTTCCCTCATGAAAATTCCGAGGGGTAAGCCCGGAGGAGCAGCAGAAGGAGCAGTGTGAGTCTGTGTGGCTGCCAAACGTCTCACAAAAGTATCTTTCTGCTCTGAAAACTTGGGCATTATCTGGCACATTATTCTTTCGCTACCAAAATACTCCTCAGAAACTGAAGGTGTTGTCAGACTCTTTCATCAGAGCTCTGTTCCCTCAGCAGATGTGGAGTTGGGAGATTTTGATTTTTTTTTTTTTCCCCCTTTAATTGGTTCAGTAGTGCTCATGTTCAGCTGTACACTGATCTGTCCTTTAGATGGGTTTGAAATGTGCTCTGGCTCTCGTTGAGTTCTGGCAGAAGGGAAGGAGCTTAAGCTTAAAAAAAAAAAAAAAACCCTCTCACTCTCTAAAAAGTGAAAATAGACATTGCCCTGAGCAAGATGCATTTGAAAATCACCACCTTGTGGGATTTTGTTGTAACAAACTCGCTCTGTGCAAACTCAGGGGTGTGAACCTGGTGGGTTTTTTTCCCTTTTTGCCAATGTTGAGGGGGAGCAGAAGGAATTTGGAGTTTTGTTGAGCAGTAGGGGTTTGGATTTGTTGTTTGCAGGGAGATGGAAACATTTCAGCTGCAGTGTTTTAAGCTGTAGTGTGACTTCATTTGTTCATAAGTGAATACAAATCAGTAGAGTGGAACTATCCAGTGAAATACAAATAGAAACTCATAAATATTTTGTTCGACTTTTATCTGTGGTTTTTTTTTCCCTGAAGCCTGTTAACATCTTAGGGCAAGGTTAAGGATTTAAAGCACGTCCAGTTTGCATGGTTACGTATCAATAAAATCCAACCTCAGGCAAGCAGGAGCTGAAAATGATGCTGCTGAGTTTTAATGGGGAAATACCTGGATTTTTTAGTTCCCCTCCTGCAAAACGTTTTCTGATGTAATGTTACCTGAGAGTTGAGGAGTCCTGGTGACTGCAGCTGCCCATTCCTTCAGCTGAGCCTGCAAGAGAACACAAAGTCTCTCTGCTTTTAGAATACATTGTCTGTTTAATTCAGCGTGCAGAACATCTCTGCAAACCAGTTTGGGGAGAAAATTGCAATAACTGTCAGTGAAAATGAAGGTTTTTTTTCCTGGGAGAGTTTTCAACAGGGTGCCACTGGTGTTGTCAGCCTTATTTCTTGCCTGCACTTCAGCAATAAACCCCAAAACCTGTAGAACTTGGGATTTGTAAAAGAAAGCTGGTGTTACCCAGGAGTCATCTGACTTTGAGTGCAGTTCCTCTGAGTTCAAGTGAAGATGGAGCTATATTTGTGTCTCACCATCATGTGGCAACTGATTTTGGGAGTCCTCTAAGAATGAAAATTGAGACCTTACTACCGTCGAGTCAGGTTTGAAATCCAAAGCCATGATTCCTTCATTAAGAAATCGTTCCAGGATAAATAGAATCATGAATTCCCGGTTTATTTAGGGATTCAAAGGTACAAAATGTTTGCTATGAGCAGCAGAGCTGCTCCTGCTCTTGTGTAGAGAATATTTAAACAAGTGTGACCGTAGCTCTGTGTTTATATCTTCTGTGTATTTGTAAACTTTCTGTTTGGGTCTGCTGGACTGAAGAGTCTTTGAGCCAGCTCTGAAAAAATATCATTCTTATCTCGGGGGTTCAGCCAGGCTCCAAGAAAAAGGCGTTTATTCCGAGTTACCAGGGCTGGGCTCTGTTGTTTTTACTTCAGACTCTGGCAAGGCGTGTCCCTCCCAGTACACTGCATTTTGGGCTTGATAGGAGGAGTGGAGCTTGGGAGGATCTCTCCATGTTGATAAGGACTGACTTCTGCAGGGAAATGCCTGTTTTTTGGGGGCTTGGGAGCAATTACTAACATTTCAGGGCAGCACCAACAAACAGAGGCTTCTATGAGCTGTGTGTAGTTGGCTTTGGCGAGAACATTCACTTCCCTTATTTGCTGACCCTGCTGAGATGTTGGACTGGATGTAACTAAAAAGGAATTTGGTTTTATTGCTGTTGGGGCTGCAGGTTTATTTATATATATATATATATATATATTTTTTTTTTTTGTGTTTGATTCCTGTGTAGTTATTTTAGGTTTTCAGGGATTCGGTTTGGCATGTGTCTGAGATCTTTATTTTTAGATTAAAGGACAAAATGGAAAACAGATGTTGCTGCTTCAGTCAGGCCTTCTTCAATTCTGCCTGGGATGGGACAACACCTCTGTGCTGCCTCTCAGCAAGGAGTGCCAGCAAGCAGGAAAGGGAATAACTGCTGTGTTAGTGAGGAACTGACCTCCAGGGAGCTCAGCATTTACTAAACAGTAAAATTGACTAGCCTGGAAAATTTCACAGGGTTTTTCTCACCTTGTACGGGCTTGTTTCAGACCTAAATATTTCAGCACATGGTGGTGAGAGGGAGTGCTCTCAGCTGAGTTGGGGTGGGAGTTGTTCCTGGTTATTGGGGGCTGTGTTAAGAGAATCCCCTCCCCTCTGTGACAGTGACAGCACCCAAGAGAATGGCTGGAGCTGTCTCAGGGAGGTTGGGGATGTATAAAAGTTCTTCCCCCAGAGGGTGGTGGGGCACAGAAGAGGCTGCCCAGGGCATGGGCACAGCCCCAAGGCTGCCAGAGCTCCAGAACCACGCTCTCAGGGCCTGGCAGGGATTTTGGGGGGTCCTGTGCAGGGCCAGGAATTGAACTTGATGATTTTTGTGGGTGTCTTCCAGCTCTCAAGGTATTCTATAATCCCACCATGATATCAAAGGGAGGTGTGGATACGATGATGTTTTCCCCTTGAAATTAAAACCCCACAATGAATTTTTTTTAGAGGGTGATTTACCTTTGCCTTCCTCCTGCTCCTCGGGCAGCTGTCTCCCAGCAGCCATATGTCACCTGCTGCTCTTGCTTTGTCTTCCTTTGGCAGCCTGGCTGTGCAATCTTCCTGCCACTTCTCCATTCCGTGCTCCAGACAGGTGCAAGTTGCATCTGTTGATGGTTTTGCTGCTGCACCCACGTTTGAAGCTAAACATAGCTGTTCCCTGGCCCTTTGCAGACTGCAGATAGGTATTTTGTGGTTGTTTGACTCTTTGGCTGGCTAGGGTTTCCCTTTCTGGATTTAAAAGCACAAATGCTGTTTCAGGGAGTTGCTTTCTCTTTGTGTTCCCTTCTATAACTATGTTTGTAACTTAATTTACTCCAGCATTTTATAGTTGCTCCTAATAAATGCCAAACTCATCCGTGTTACCGATTTTCTGTCGGTTGTGATTTTATTTTTAATCCCCGCTTTAAAACAGAAACTACACTTCTTTTTCCCTTCTAGGTTTCTATCAACAAACTCATGATGAAGGATCACTCTCTGGCTGGAAATCAGGTCAAAGTGGAGCAGTTATTTGAGGACTCTGGCAACAGAAGGAGCAGCTCTCTTCAGTCTGCAGGTTTTACTCCAGAAAGATCTCTCCCTTCCCTGACAAAAGAGAAAACCCTAGAGAGCCTGGGTGCTAGAGGCAATGGAAGCTCCTTGAAATCACATAAAGCCGTTTCACAGGCTCCAGAGGAAGCTATCAAACAGTTCAAACATCAGCTCTCAGCTTATGAGCAGCAGGAGATCTTCAGTTTCTCCGAGATTTATTTTGTGGGGCCGTCTGCCAAAAAGAGGCAGGGGGTGATCGGCGGCCCCAACAACAGCGGCTACGACGACGACCAAGGCAGCTACATCCACGTGCCCCACGACCACCTGGCTTACAGGTATGAGGTGCTCAAAATCATTGGCAAGGGCAGTTTTGGACAAGTTGCTAAAGTCTACGATCACAAACTCCACCAGCACCTGGCCTTAAAGATGGTTCGCAATGAGAAGAGGTTCCACCGCCAAGCCGCCGAGGAGATCAGGATCCTGGAGCACCTGAAGAAGCAGGATAAAACAGGCAGCATGAATGTCATCCACATGCTGGAAAGCTTCACCTTTCGGAACCACATCTGCATGACCTTTGAACTCTTGAGTATGAACCTCTATGAGCTGATTAAAAGGAATAAGTTTCAGGGCTTCAGCCTCCAGCTGGTTCGGAAGTTCGCTCACTCCATCCTGCAGTGTTTGGATGCTCTTTATAGAAACAAGATCATCCACTGTGACTTGAAACCAGAAAACATCCTCCTAAAACAGCAAGGGAGGAGTGGAATCAAGGTTATAGATTTTGGGTCCAGCTGTTTTGAGCACCAAAGAGTCTACACTTACATCCAGTCCCGGTTTTATCGGGCGCCAGAGGTGATCCTGGGCAGCCGCTATGGGATGCCCATAGACATGTGGAGTTTTGGCTGTATTCTGGTGGAGCTTTTGACTGGCTACCCTCTTTTTCCTGGAGAGGACGAGGCAGACCAGCTGGCCTGTATCATGGAACTTCTCGGCATGCCACCTCAGAAGCTTTTGGATCAATCCAAACGAGCCAAGAACTTCATCAACTCCAAGGGGCAGCCGCGTTACTGCACGGTGCTGACTCAGCCCGACGGCAAGGTGACGCTGAGCGGCAGCCGCACGCGCCGCGGCAAAGTCCGGGCTGCCCCAGGGAACAAGGACTGGGTGACAGCTCTGAAGGGCTGTGATGACCCTTTGTTCACTGGTTTCCTCAAGGACTGCCTCAGCTGGGATCCTTCTGCACGCATGATTCCCAGCCAGGCCTTGCGGCACCCCTGGATCTGCAAACGGGGGCCTAAAGCAGCCGGCTTGGAGAAAAGCTCCAGCAGGAGGATTTCCAGCTATTCGGGGTCCTTGCAAGGAATTGCAAACAAGCTGCCTCCCGTGGCTGCAGTTCCCAGCAAGCTGAGGGCCAGTCTGGCCCCTGAGCCCAGTGGCAGCATCCCTCTGTGTAGTGTGCTCCCCAAACTGGTCAGCTAGTGGGGAGTGATGGGTTCCCAGGATACCCCCCCTGTGTGTGTGTTAACTGTCTGTTCATGCTGTGGGAGGAAATTAAATGCAGAGGGTTTTAATGGATTTATTTTTTCTTAGGGGCTCGGTCTGGAATATTGGAAGATGAGTCAGAAATGTTCACATTAAAGGGCTGACTTTCTGCAGTTGCTTCACTCACACCTGGTGCATATTCCACTGCTGAGGGTTCAGCTCAGCTGGGGAGCACAGGGACAGTTTGGCTGATGTGCTGTTTAAAAATCAAACCATTTCTTATCATGGTTCAACAGGTTCTTTTGCTTAAGGCAGGAAAGGAACTTGATTTAAACTCTTGTGTTTTCAGTTATCTCCAGCCGAACTCTTTCTGTTCCAGGGGAAAGTTTTTAGATCTCTTGTCAAAAGCACAAATGCATTAATGTAATGCATTAGGAACTTACTTGCAAATTGCTTAAGTTTGAAGAATTTTATTTCTCTGCATTGCTTTTCCCTTAACTATCCTGGGATTTTAAAAAAATGTGATGGGATGTAGACACCAAAGGAATTTGTTGTTGGCAAAGAAAATACTCAGATGATAAAACTTCAAAGCAGCGTAGAAATGCCAAGAAACACAGGATATATCTAAATAAAACTACTAATTTCTGTAACACTTGCTATTTTCCCCTAAAAATCTATGGAAAGCTTGTAGGGGAATTTGGGATCAGGCCTGCTCCATCACGAGTGTGAGCCAGTTTGTTCAGGTAATGATTGAATTATCTGTTTCTTTGGAGCTCAGATTTCCATCAGCAGTTCTGCCAGGTGTGTGTCTTTGTTCTTCCTGTGTTTCTAAAACAAAAATGTTGAACTTCAAGAGCTGGTTTATATCCATGTTTGAGATTCTGGTAATTGCAAAAAAATTATCTCTTTGTGTAGAGTGAATTCCGTTGAATTACATGAAGCTCTTTTAATAAAAATGCAAACATGCCACCCCTGTCAGACAAGGAGAACTTTTTCAGGCCCAGGGTTGTGACTGGAAAATGAGGGAGGGGGGAGAAAAACACACATTAATAATTGGGAGTGTGCTCTGAAATCTCAACAAAATCTCTGGAAACAGAACCAGGAAAGACTGATAAGGTGCAAGAACTGGCGGATCCAAATGGAAATATTTGATGGGAAGAGCTGCTTTGTTTCTAACTGCCTTCCTTCAGGTCTTTGAGTGCCTACATTTTCTCATTCTTGAACTCCATGAGCTTGTATTTCCTCTTCCTTTATCTTCCCAGAACACGCCAGGGTGGTGTGAGCTGTCACAACCACAGCACAGCTTGTTGGGGTTGTTCCTTCTTGCAGCCTCATGGCCCGAATCCATCTCCCAAACCATCTGATCCCTTGCCAGGTGCCTGAACAGGACTTTAAATGCAATTTAGAGCTTTTATCAACAGAAGGTTTGAAATGTAATGACTTTCTCTGCAGCAGGTTTGGAATGCTAAAGGAAGGAGACTCTCAATATGCAAACCAAGGAGTCACCGGGGTGATTTTAAAGATAAGGGGAGCATTTAAAGATAAATGTTTAGTGGGAGACCCTGCTCCTGAGGAGATGGGGCTGCTCTGGCTCATTACAGCTCTGGGTGGAGGCCTGCAGAAAACCTCCAAAAAACTCAACCAAAAAGCTCCAAAGGACTTGAAAGTGAGCTTCCCTGGAGCTGAAATGGAGATTCTCGTGTGTGGAGCTTTTCGGAGTTGTTTTGTTTCACAAGTGTCAATTCAATGAGCTTAGGAATGATATTAAAATAACAGTCTGGCCCTTATCCGTGCAGCAACCAGAGTGGCTGGGCTGCTCAGGGGTCACTTACAACAACACATGGCTGGGGTTTTTTGGGGTTTTTTTTTAGTTGGCTTGGCTGAGTGAAGTTTTATTTGAATGAAGAACCAGGGAAGTGGAGTCTGGAGGGAAGTGGCAGAAGATGCCATCAATTTTAGTAAAATTCTAATAGATCTGGCATGTTTTCAGAAGCCAGAAATCTTCCTTTTCTGCCCTTTAAATTTCTTTTTAACAAGATACTCCAGGTGAGAGTGGAGAAAGGGACCTTTCAGCTTGGTAGGAAAGATGCATGGAAAAGGATTTTATAGGGAATAGAAGGTGATGGTGGTGCTGAAGGGATATTAAATGTGCTGGGAGCTGCACAGACAGGGCTCAGGAACACACAGCAGGGTCCTGGTTCAAAACCATTTTGTCTCTAAAACGTGTAGAATAATAAAGATAATTCTGTGACTTGTGGGAAGAAGTGATGGTGAGGGAACTCCTCCTGTGGCTGCCTCTGGTGCACACTCAGTAATTTGGCTTAAGGCTGGGGCTGTGAAGCAGCAGATAAAGCAATTTACTGGCAAAACTGTGGCTTTTCATCTAGAAAATGTGTTCAGCATGCCCTGACTGCACGAGGTGTTTGTTTAAGACTGGCTTTTACTTACTTGGTACTGCCATATTTGAAAATCAAATATGTAATTAAGTGAACTGCTAATTTGGGTGAGAAGGAAAAGCAGCCTCAGCAGATATTTACTGGGCTGAAAACTTCTTCCTAACCCAGGAAACACAGCTGAGAATTTTGGGGGCTTGTTTCCAATCACTAATCCCCAATTTCTTCACGAAGTATTTAATTTTGATCAATTGTTTGATGCAGAATTCCCAAACTGGGAAAGCCCTCGAGGTGAGCCAAAAAATAATCCTCTGAGGAACCAGAGGAGCCAGCCCTGGGCTCGTTGAGTTCCCTGTGAGCTGGAGCAGGAGTTGTCCAAGCCACACGAGGACCCTGGGCTGTGTCACTGTCATTTATCAGGGGCGGTCACAGTTTTAGTGTCTGTGCTCACCAGATACGGCCAAACCTCAAAGTCACACTTATTTTTGGGAAAGCCAAACCCTGGTGAGGTCTGAAATCACCAGAGACCATCACATCGTTAACTGTGCTGCTGCTGAGAGTGTTGGAAGCAGCCCAAAAGGAGAGATGTCTGAATAAAGAGCAGGTTTTTATTTTTTTGTGGCAGCTTTGCTTTGTTGAGCTGCCAGCACTGGCACCTCAGTCGTGTTCTCCTCACAAAGTTACCTCAGAACGCATGCAAATCACTCGTGTCTACAGCAAATCAGGCACTGCAGGTCTAAAAAAGTCACCCAAACTTGTTTGAAAATGCTCTGTACAGTGTTCTGCTGCTTTAGGAGAAGTGAAAATAACAACAGTTTATTGGCTGCACTTCCAGCTGATTGGTTCAGCAATATTTTTTTGTAGAAATCAACGACGATGCGTGAGCAGCACATCTGAAAGACCCCAAACCTAAATCGAGAGATTTTCTGGGTACCACAGACACTCCTCACTGGGGTTTTTTATCCTCCCAGCCAGCTGGAATGGGAATCCTGCTTGACCAGAGACCAAAGAATTCCAAGCAGATTAATTGGAGAGATTTAATCCAACTTTTGTGGAAGAGTGAGTGATTGCTTACAATCTTTTTTTTGTACTTTTTCGGGCAGTTGAAAACTTTTTAAGCAGTTGCAGAATTTCTTTGCAATGATCATCATCTTCAAAACTACCTCTCAAACAAACACAGGGTCCTTTTTAAAGAGCTGCAGGCTGCAGCTCTCCTGTTTTTGTGTGGGTTTTTTTTTTTTTTTCCTTGTTTAATACCAAAAGCTGTCCTGGCTGTGAAACATATATATGATGATCTCAGCAATGTCTTGCTAATCCCAGGCACACAAGCAAAAGGCTGATGCTGCACCCAGAGATCTCTGCTGAAATGATACAAATCCCCTGCCTGCCAAAGTTTAATTCTGTTGTGGAAGTGGAGAGCCAAAATAATATGGAAAGATCTGTGGGGACTTGTGTGCAGCACCAGCTGAGACTGAAAACAAACCGTGCTCAGAGACTTTAATGAAAAATCCTGCATGTGCTGAGTGCTCAGAGCTGTGGGTACCTGGCAGCTCGGGGTGTTGGACTGTGGGATTTTATATTTGGAACTGCACAGAATCCTGGAATCGCTGAGCTTGGAAAAGCTCTCCAGGATCATCAGTTCCAACCTGTGCCTGATCCCCACCTCAACACCCAGAGCAATGTTCAGTTATTGGACACCTCCAAGGATGGACACTCCAAACCTCCCTGGGCAGCCCCTGCCAACCCTTCCCAGGGGGAAATTCCTGCTGCTGTCCCCCCTGAGCCTGCCCTGGCCCAGCCTCAGCCCGTTCCCTCTGCTCCTGTCCCTGTTCCCAAATCCCCCCCGGCTGCCTCCTCCTGTCAGGGACTTGTGCAGAGCCAGAAATTCCCAGACGCCACTTAATTTAAATTTTTTTATTAATTTAACAGCAGTTTGTGGAAATAAACTCACTTCCTACACCCCCATTAGTGATCCCTTATGTTCCAAAACGCCATCGATGCCTCCAGCTCTGTAACTCCCTCTGTACCAGGTGAAACCCGTGGCTCAGAACCTTGTCCTGGATTATTTTTAATTCCAAATCAGGGCTGGCAGGTTCTGTGCTGTCCCAGAGCCCTCACACAACACTCAGGGTTTTTACCAGCCCCTATCTGCCTCACCACAAGCAAATTCCTGCTCAGGGGTTCTTACACATTGCAGATGTTCCAAGGAAATGTCAGCGTCCTGACAATCTGCAGGTTTGCCTTTTTATTATAAATACCGTGATGAGGTGTGATGGGGTGGGGAATGTGGAAAACATTGGAGGTGCATGTGGATGTAACTGGAGGAACGTTCTGGAAATCAGTCAGTCTCAAACGATGTACCTAAATGTAACGAGCAGATTTCTTGACGTTGTACTTTGGGTCATTTTTAAAAGAAAATAAACGCGTCACTTTCTTTTAGCAATCAAGTGTGCAAATTCCTGAAAGTCCTTGATTAAAAGGAAAAAAAAAAAAAAAGAAAAATAATTCTTTCCAGGTGCTGGAACTTACCTTGTGCTGGCAGACACCTCCTGCTGTGGCATCTGCCTAGAAAGGAGAGAAAATTGTCACTGGGTGAGTGGGAGGTTTCTGTGTCTGTGCTAAACGTGATGAAGCTCTGGTCTGACAAATGTTCCTCTCGTTAACAGTGCTGTAATTAGAACACACCAGAGTTTTTGCCATGACATTCTTCAGTTGTCACTTTCTTATTCAGCCCACTAGAGAGCTTTTTAAAGCCCAGAATCCTGCTTATCCCCAGGCTGAAAGGAGAAATCCAGTAATAGCCACTTAGGGAAGATTTGCTTTTATTAGAAACCTATAAATGGGTAACTTACTGTACACAAGTGGATATTGGGATGGTCTGAAGATGAAATCATGCTCCAATAAAAGGTCTCCAGCTACAACCTGGGTGATTAAACCATGTGTGTTACACACACAGAGGGTGCAGACAACACAGTGAATTTTGACCTCATTTTAATGAATGGCAAATAGCCCATTTTTAAAAAGTTTGCAAGCTGAGAGCAATTAAAAAAAATATATATGGAGAGATTTAGATATCTTTGTGGTATGTGTATCTGAATATGTGTAGCTCTGTGTTCAGCCTGCCATGAGTCCATGGGACACTCTCTGAGTGACATTTTCTCAAGCACAGCACCTCAGATTAAAAAAATAAGCTTATCTGCCCTGCTGTAATGCTTGTTGATGTAACATGATAAGGGATTGTCTCCCAAATTCTGCTGTCTGAGCTGCACCGGGCACTGTGAGGGGAAATATTCACCTTTGGTGCCAGCAGAGGGGCTGAGGAATCCAACAGCAAAACTGAACCCGTGTGGTTCTGCCTGACAAAATCGTGCTGAGGGATGTCGGTAAAAACCTGAATCTGCACAAAATTAGGGAGCAGAAGCCTGGAGTTTGTAATTCCTGTGGTGTATTCCAATTATTATTAATTATTGTAGTGATAGGACAGGAGGGAAGAGCTTCAAACTGGAAGGGAGAAGGGTTGGATTGGCTATCAGGGGAAATTCATCGCAGAGGGTGGTGAGGCAGTGCCCAAGGAGCCACCTGGGGCAGTGAAAGGTGTCCCTGCCCATGGCAGGGGCTCCAAAAAGGAGAATTTTGCCCCTAATTATGCTGGGGGTGCTGGGATGATTGATCCGATGGATTTTGTGAGCTCCGTGGCACAGGTGAGGAGGGAGCGGTGGCAGCTCTGGGTTTCTTTTCTTTCCTTTTATCAAATCCCCCCAAACCTTTACGTGCACAGATGCTCAGAAACGTCTTTTCCCCCTGAATCCTGCTCTCTTCACTTGGATTTTGGGTGTAAAAATTTAAAAAAAATTAAAAAAAAAATAGGAAAAATAAACACATATTCGTGACCGGGTTGGGTTATTTTTTTTTGCCCTGGGGTCCCATCCCTCTCTCCCCAAGAGCTGAGAATGAGAAATGTGATTTCCTGGGTGCAGATGCTGACAGAGCCATCTGGGAGAAGCTGAACTAATAAGGAGAGGTTGGGCTGTGTCTCTGGGGAGCCGCAGGGACAGGGGATTGCTGGCACCAGCAGCTTCTCCCCCTCCTCCTGCAGACAGGGGGGGATTTAAATAATTGCTCCTTAAGTGCGCTCCGGCTTGTTTCTTTTGTCTGCGGGCATGGAATAGCTGCCCGAATTAAGTCTGTCCATTCTTAAACGCTGAGAGGAGCTTTCTAAAGCCCAGGGAGAGGCAGTCCCAGCCGCTGGCAGAGGAGCGGAGCCATGTAAGGGTTTGCATTCCTGCCGCCGGCTCGGAAGCTCTGGAATTCGGCTTTACGAGCACAGCAGCATCGCCCAGGATTGTTTCCCTGGGCCAGTGGGTTGGAGGTAGGGAGGCAGAGACCGGGATTACAATAATTAAATGTAATTAAGCATAGCCGAGAAGGGATTGAGTGCAATAGAGCACATGCCTGATTAGCCCAGAGAAGGGACTTGGTGGAGGTACGGGGCAGTGACACAAACTTGGATTTAATAGGAATTTATTCACAGTTTTAATTGCAGAGTGAGAACACCTCACCTGCGGTGTGTTGGGTAGGGGGGATGTGAGCCAGGGGCTCTGCAGGTGAGAAATGACACGGGCAGGTCTTGCCCTGGGTGGTTTTTTGGCTGCGAGGAAGCTGCTGAGGATGTGGAAATGCAGGAACTCATAACCAAGAAGCTGCTGAGAGAGTGGAGTTCAAGGGCTTTGTGGGTTTATTTGTGGGTGGGCACCCACGTGAGGATGATCTCGTGGGGAAAAGGAAAAGAGTTGGAAAAATGATTTCCACCCTGCCACACTCAGCAGGAGCCTCGGAGCTCGTTCAAAGTGGGTGAAAAATGAGGAGAAGACAGAAGAAGGATTTTGCTCAATCCTAAACCAGGTCTGACCGAGAATGCCCGAGGTCCTCGGCCGTGTCCTGCAGTGCCACCTCCCTGGGTGCCCATCCTGTGTCCTGCCACTGCCACAGCCCCCGGTGACAGCAGCACCAACGCCAGGAGCTGCCAGGCTCTCCAGCAGGTGCTAATGATGGATGGCATAAATGGAATTATACTTGAGGTGTGAGCAGCCAGCTGTAAAGTCATCAAACAGGAAAGGTCGTGCAAGTAAATTTACACCAGAACTCCTCTGCTCCCAAAGCCACCAGCACGAATAAACAGAGACAAGGAGAGAGAGAGAATTTTTTTGTGTGTGAGGCTGAATCTCTGAGACAGGAGCTGCAGATCCCCTGCACAATTCCCTTCATTGCTGTTTTCCTGTGTGGAGCTCAGCCTCTGGCATGGTTTGGGCTGGATGCTGTCGATTCCTTTCTGACCCAGGAGAGAAAGAGGCTGGAGCTGGGCAGCTCCTGCAGCTCCTGGGACTTCTGAAGGAGCCTGGAGAAATGCGCTGCCCACCTTTTTATGCTCTGTTTCTTCAGATGAGATAAAAGCAGAAACAATGGGGGTGGTTTAAGATGATTTTCCTCCTTGCTGGACGTGCCCCACAGCACCTCACAACCTCCACACTCCTGGGTGCTGGGAGGGGGGAAAACAAGGTTCTCCAGCACTTTTCAGATGTTTGCAGCCTGGTGATCTCCAGAAATGCCCACTGACCGTGGTCACTCGTGGGGCCCAGGGAGCAGGACACGCTGGCAGTGCCAGTTGCTGGGGGGTGTGTGGTCAGAGAGGGAGAGGAGAGGGAAGCTGCTGGTTATTTTGGGAGGTGCAAGAGGGGAGCAAACAGCCCAGCTTTCATTTTCCAGCCAGCTGGTGCTGATTCAGGAGGTTTTAGCAGTGCCAGTGGAGCTGAGCTGACGAGGCCTTGGTGACACGGCAGCGTTTTTACCTCCCTCACCACCTCATTCCTCACTCAGGGTACACTGGCTGTGCTTTCAGGAGGAGCAAGAAGGTGACAGGAGAGGTAGGAGAGAGCCACAATCTCCAAGCTGGATTTTCCTCTTCTTTCCCCTGTCTAATGGATCACATGCTTTGCTATAATTATTTCCAGACCCCTCTTCAGCAGGACTAAGTGTGGCCCCTTGACACATCCCCATGTGATGGGAAATGCACCAGAGTGACACAAACCTTTCTAAATATTCTTCGAGGATTTTTTTTTTTCCCGCCCTATTAAACTAAACCCAGAGCTTCATGCATCACCCACACTGCTGGGTTTAGTTACACACCGTGGAGAAATTGGCCTTTATGAGCTGTTTTCTCAGGTTCTGCTCTCCTTCCACGGCCCCTTCTGGCAGAATTACAGAAAGATGTTTTCCCTCCCCACAGGCCCACAGCTTTTGGTGGGCACAGTTTCAGTCCTTTCCCTGCCTCCAACCTCCCTGATGTCATTTGCAGAGCTCTTCTGGGCATTAAGTGGCACCAGCAGCAGGGCTGGCAGGTGTGGGAGGTGACAGCTTTGTCACTGCTCTGTTGTCCCAGCCACGGGGTGACTTTGAGCTTGCAGGGAGGTTATTTTCTATATAACTCGTTGGGACCCCTTAATCAGCCCATCTTCCCTGTTTTCTGTCTGCTCACCTTGGAGTTTTCTCTGTCCTCCTGGATCCTGCCACTGCAGGGGTTTGTGGGCACAATCCTGGCTCCTGGGGACTCCATCTGAAGAAGCCCAAATCATTCCTGACTCCCTTTCCCTGTCCATGAGATGCAATAACAGCTGGGAAGGGACTAGAACACAGCAATGTCAGTGATGTCTCTCAAATATTTGGATCCACCTGGTTCCAGCCCATCCCCACATCCTGCTGGCTCTGCTTTGTGCTGCACCCAGCATTTCTCCACACACCCCAAAACCTGTGGTACATGAAAGGGCAGTGAAGATGCTCTTGGGAGTCCCAGACCTCCATGGAGCCATCCTGCTGCCACTCGCACCCTGTGAATGCTCCAGGCAGCTCACAAGCAAAAACCTCTTTGTAACAAATCTCTCCCACCCAAAGAAATAAGAATTTCTGACCTCCCTCAAAAAACCCAACGAACCAAAAAAACCCAAAAACCAAACAAACACCCCAAAAAAAGAGATCCCCATCTCCCCTCGCTGCCGTTGCTGTGTTCCCAGTTGCTACACAAACAGGGTTATTTCTGGCTGCCCCGCATGCCAGCTCCGGGCTGTGCAATGCAATCCCGGCCGCTGGGGCTGAGCACGCCGGGGGCTCCGCCAGCTGCTCGCCCTGACCCCGGCCACTTTTAGCCTCTCGCTCGGTGGCCCAAGGGTTTTTCCACCCTACGCAGAAAGCCCGAAAAAGCCCCGCTGCCGGCAGCACCTGTGAGGGGCGGGAGGGATGTGCTGGTGGGGTGGGGTCACCCCAACCTCTGACCGGGTGGGGTGGGGTCACTGCCACACCTTGTATTGTCCCCAAAGTCTGACTGGGTGGGGTGGGGTCACTCCCACCCCTCGGATTGTCCCCTGACCCGGAGGGGTGGGGTCACTGCCACACCTTGTACTGTCCCCAGCACCTGATCCGCTGGGGTGGGGTCACTGCCACCCCTCGGATTGTCCCCAGGCCCCTGCCTCAATGTGCCCATCCTGTCGCAGGGGCTGTGCTGAGCTGGGAGGATCTGTGGGTCCCTGCTGGCACGCAGGGGACATGGGTGACAACGGTGTCCCCCAGCTGCCACAGGTCCTTGGGGACAGCCAGGGCAGCAGCAGCAGCAGCAGCAGCTCATGGGCTGCATATGTCCCTCTGGATTAGGGCCAGCCCAGGAGCTGCTTATGCTAATGGGGCTAATCTCCATAATCTTATCACACAAATGCCTCCTCTGTGCTGGCAGAGCAGCGGGGATTTGGGATCTGAGTGGATGCCAGCAGATAGGAGGGCTCTGAGGGGTGGCACAGACAGGAGGGACAGGCAGGACTCATGGGGGGCCAGGTTGGGTTCAGCTGGAGCTGTGGGAAGATCGTCCTCCTGCTCCTTGTCACCCTGTCACCTGCCCTCCAGGGACAGTGGTGCTGGCCTTAAAACCAGGTCCCTTTGCCCCAGCCTGTGCCTTTGTTTTTTCCCGATGTGGGATCTGTGTTTTCACCTCTCAGCTGGGCTCCATCTCTTTGAAAGTCAATTATTTCAGGGCCTGTACATTTCTGTATTTCTGAGTGTTGTTTTTTTTGTGACTGTGATTTAGGGAAGTTCGTTTGGTATCATCTGGTGGGCAATGAATCAGGATCCAGTTTCCAGGTGGAAAAATCCTTGTGTTGGGAAAAGCACAGTAAGGGGTCAGTGCTGGGGGACTTTTTGTGCTTTTAATATTCTCCTTTCTTGGAGACCTCTCCAAGGATGGAGAGGTCACAGCTTGAGGTGGAGATTTGTAGGATTCACCCAGGACACGCTGCTTTATTCCCTGTGCCCAGCCGGTGGGGAAAAGAGCAGGAAAATCCTCATCCCCAGCAGGCACAGAGCTCTAATCCCGAGCTGTGTTTCCTGCCATGGCTCACAATCATGGGCTCTGTGTGTCAGCTCGGGAATTTCCAGCGGGAAGGGGCTGGGGAGCCTTTCCTCTCGGGAATGCGAGCAACGCCGGAGTGATAATCCCCGACGGGAATCCCGGCCCTGGAGCTGCTGCCTCTTCCCACCCTGTGCCAAGGGGCATCCTGCTGCCACAGAAGGTGGTGCCCGTGTTAAATACCCATGGCAAGGGGCTGCTGCTGCCAGCCAGGCCCATCCCGAGCTCCGGCAGGGGTGGGACAGAGGCTCTCCATAAAAACGCAATTGCTCAGATTTGTCCTGAGTGTGAGATTTGTCCTGAGTGTGAGAAACTTTGTGGTTGCATTTTTTTTTTTTGGGGGGGGAGGGAAATAAACCCGAGTCAGAATAGCTCCTTTCATCCTGAAGGATCCCACAGTGCTTTATAAATAGATTTGCAAACCATGCCCAAGGATCACTTCCCGGCACTGGGATGCAGCCGCTTCCTGGGAGAGCAGAGCAGCTGCTGGGAGCTGGGCTGGAGCTCCGGGAACGATGGAAAAAAAAACCTCGGAGCGACTTCCAGTGCCACCTCCTGTGCTTATTTCAATCCTTCCGTTGCTTTACTAGTGGCATTGATAATTGTAATGGTGATTAACAGCATCTTTTCAACTCTATTACCCCCCCGCTCCTAAAAGCATGTGGGATTATTTAAAGGAATTATCATTTTTTAGGTGGGGGTAGCTTTTCAACAGCCTCGTGCTCCCACAAATCTGCTCAGGGAGAAGAAGAGGATGCACAGAGCCTTAATACTTCGTGGTCTGTTTTTTTTAATGGTATCTCTGCTATAATCAAATAATCTGGTTTATTACTTGCCATGGAGAGCACCTTCATGGATCAGCCACTCCTGTCACGTAAAGGCTGAGCCTTCTGCCAGCCAGGGATTGTTCCCTAGTGGAAATGGGAGTGGAAGGAGGGAAAAATCAGTTTCCATTCTCACCTGGATGATTTTTCTCCTGGCTGAGGATTGGAGATCACTGCTGCTGGGTTTGGTGTCATAAGGGGTTTTTTTTAATTTTTGAGTTGCTTAGTTTTTTTTTGTTTGTTTTGGTTTTTTTTGTTTTTTTTTTTTTTTTTTGTTTTTTGTTTTTTTTTAATTGATAAAAAGGGAGTAAAGTCGGGTGGGCTCTTCCCATGCTGGACCCCAAATTTGCTTCTTCCTCTGCTGTGTTCAGCTGTGGGATGTGCAGGAAGGGCATGGGGTGATTGATGTCAGCCCCCACCACCCCCTGGGGGAATGAGCCTTCTCCTGATATCCAGCCTAGCCTTCCTCGGACACAGCTCCCAGGGCGATCGGGCACGGTTCCCTTGGGTGCCAGGGGAGAGGTGACACCTCAGGGGCACCCCGGACCCTCCGCACCGCTCCCGTCCCGCAGCCACGGGCGGAGCCCGGGGGCCACCTCGTGGCGACTCATTTCCATGGGCAAAAGAACGCATTTTCCATGTGCTCAGAGGTGGAGTTTGGGGCTGCAAGTGCCACCAGAATCCGAGCTGATGGCAGCTCTGGTTTTGGAGAAATCCATCCAAGTTTGTACATTTTGTGCAGGGTGTCCCTGGCACCCCAAAACGGGGCCCTGGCACCCCTCTATCCCATCTGTAGGACAAACTCAGGATCATTTGGGGAAATCTCTCTAATTCTGCCTCACCGAGGCTCCATTTCTCAGTGAGCTTTCACTGCTCAGGTTTGCTGTAAGGAGCACAGAACTGCAAATCAAATATTTACGGTCACTCTGGGCCATCTCTTGCCTGCCCCTCCACAGTTATTTCTTTAATAAATTCTTTATCTCTCAATAAAATTGCACCGAAGGGCTCCTTGCTTTCCACTGACTCCAGCAGAAGATTGTCATTGCAATTACCTTGTAAAAGGTGTAATGATGGAAAGAAATATCTGTCCCCATGCCATGAATTTTATAGGAGAAAGTTTAAGTTTATCAACGAGCATGACTTGAAAGAGAGCAAGGACAAACTCCCTGCAAACATTGGATTTATCTTAGAAATAGTTAAAAGGTGCTGAAGGGGCTTGGTGACAGGACAGGGGGAAATGGTTTTAAATTAAAAGCTGGGATGTTTATATTGGCTATTGGGAAGAAATTCTTTCCTGTGAGGGTGGGGAGACCCCGGCACAGAGAAGCTGTGGCTGCCCCATCCCTGGAAGTGTCCAAGGCCAGGTTGGAGCCACCTGGGATAGTGGAAGGTGTCGCTGCCCATGGCAGGGGTGGAACTGGATGAACTTTAAAGTCCCCTCCGACCCAAACCATTCCATGATTCTGTGATTAATGGATGTGGTTTCCTGACTCCCACCCCACAAGCCTGAAGGCAGAGGGAAGTGGGGCTGTGCTGGGACAGCCCACTCACCTCGGGTGAGTAACCAAGGAGAGGATTCCATGGGAAACCCAGGACCCCAGGCTCCCAAACTGTGCCTCCTCTGGACTGCTGTTTATCTTTGAAATAGCTGAAGGGTCGGGTTACAAAGCAAATATGAATGAAACTAAAGGAAACGGAGCAACGAAATGGGTCAATCATTTTCCTTTGACCAGATTCCTCTGCGGAGAAAAACTTGGCTGAAAAAGGCTCCTTTCCCCAGACGTGCTGGGACGAGCCCAAGCGAGGGGACGCCAAAGCTGGGAAAACCCCACAGAGCAGCAGCTTTGAAGCAGCTTTGATCTGCGGTTCCAGGGTCTCTTGGATGTAACTCCCACCCCCAAAGCCCCTCTTGTTAGCCGGGGTGAGGGGTGCAGGGTCAGCTCCTGGGAGATGCTGCAAGGCCCAGAACAAATCCCTTTGCCAAGTGGGAAATCTTGCGGCCAACGCTCAGGGAGGAGCGGGAGGAACCCTCTGCTGCTCTCCAGGTTTCTCAGGGAAACTCAGGACTCAGCGAGAGGCACGGGGAGCTCGACAAGAGTTTTATTTATAAAGCTGCCAGCGCCTGGTGTAGGTTTACTCACTCTCCCATCTGGTGACTGTCACTGCCACCTCCTGACAGACGCTCAGTCTCTTGCTGTGAATGACGTACTTTGATTCGCTGGGGCCGCTGCTTCACCCAGCTATTGATCAGCCACGGGGGAAGAACTGCCTGGGTCAAACTGGGAGCAGTTTTATTGGTTTGATTAAAGGATTTTATTGATCGCAGAAGGTGCTGAGGTGGCAGAGGTGGGGCAGATGCCTCCTGCTCCAGGGTGGCCTTGCCTGTGTGTAGGGACACTCAGACGTCAGAGCGTGCCCTTCCCTGTCCTTCTCTTCACTGTCCTGTCCCTTTTTAGGACCTGGATTCTTCTCCTTGTGGCGCAGCTGCTTGTGGAGGACGTGGTGTAGGTTCTGTGTACAGTGATGTTCCTTCATCCCTTCCCCAGAGCACACTCCCTGCCTTCTGTGGGACAGCTGGCTAAGGGGGATGGATGTCAAAAAGCACATGTTCTTTACTTAGAAAGCAGGGATTATCAGTCAGCCTTTTACATCCATAAATTAAATTAAACATCTTGATTTCCTGTGGCGCTCTAGCAGAAGGAATGCTCATTGGATTTTACTGGATGTCAGGCAGCTCAAGGGCAGGTTGCACCTCAGCGTGGATCTCTCCCCTTTTAGCCTCATCTTTGTTGGATTCTGGAATGAACATGGACATAGGGGTTCATCTGTTATCATCAGGACAGGCTTTCCTCTTTTTTGAACTGGCTTCCCATCCCCTGATGCTCTCTGTGCTGTGGTGTTGGTTACATCACAAGAAAAGACATCTCTTGTCTTCCTGGGAAATGGTTGGAGAAGGAGCGATGGTGGATGAGGTGTTGGGGACCAGGAGTCACCCCCTCTCCTCAGAGCAGCCCTTTGTCACCTCAGGATGCTCTCGGGACATTGAGGAGACACCGGGCGCGGGTGGGACGCTGTTACTGGTTGAATGATACAATCATAGAAGGGTTTGTGTTGGAGAGGACAATGTTGAAGATCATCCCATTCCACACCTTCCACTTTCCCAGGTTTCTCCAGCCCGGCCTTGGACATTTCCAGGGATGGGGCATCCACAGCTGCTCTGGGCACCCTGTACCAGGGCCTCCCCACGCTCACAGGGCAGAATTCTTTCTTAATATCCTTCTCTCTTGGAACTTGAGCCCGTTCCCCCTTGTCCAGCCGCTCCTCGCTCTTGCCAACACTCCTTCCTGCTGTCACCGGAGGGTCACCGGCAACACCGCGACCTGTTGCCATCCCACCGCCGGCTCCAGGGGACCGACCACACCGGCGGCGGCGGGGCTGGGGGGGGTCACCGATCCCCCCGGGGGACCAAACCCTCCTCCGGCATCCCTCGGGCAGCAGCGGGGCCGGTCCAGCGGGCGCAGGCTCAGCCCCGGGGCCGCTCCGCCCCGTCCCTCCCCCGGCGGCCGGGGCGCTGACATCAGAGCCGGGCCGGCGAGAGGAGGAGGAGGAGGAGGAGGAGGAGGAGGAGGAGAAGGAGGAGCCGCCGCCGCACCGGAGCCATCGCTCTTGTCGGGGCCGGGGCGCACCGGCGGGGGGCGGCGGCGGCGGCGGCGCTGCTGCTTCACCCCCGGCACCCCCGGCCCATCCCGCACGGCCCGCGGGGCTCCGCCGCCTTCCCACCCGCTCGGAGCTTTCCCGGAACCCTCCCCGAACATCTCCCCGAAGCCTCCCGGAGCCCTCCCGGAGCTCAGCATGCTCTCCGGGGCTCCGCCGCCGCCCGCCGGCTTCCCCAGCCCTCCGCAGCCGCCGCAGCCGCCGCCGCCGCCGCCGCCCGCCGCTCCCCCGCACGGGCCGCCGCCGTTCCCGGGGAAGGGAGGCCTGCAGATCCGGAAGAATGCCATCACGGACGACTACAAGGTCACCACGCAAGTGCTGGGGCTCGGTATCAACGGGAAAGTTTTGGAGATCTTCAGTAAGAAGAGCGGCGAGAAGTTCGCGCTCAAGGTGCGCTCAAACGGGGGGGGACCCCCGCGCCGGGGACCGGGATGGGGAACGCGGGGACCGGGAGGGGCCCGGGGAGCGGCGGCGGCGCTGCTGGCAGTGATGGAAGGTGTCTGCTGCCGGGGGAAGGGGGTCCCGGGGGGCCCAAGGGCGGCAGCGGGGCTGCCCGGACAATGAGGTGCCGCCCGCCCCTCCGGCCGTGCTTTAATCTCGGGTTTTTCCCCCCCCTTCCCCTCCATCAAGACGCGGCTTTTCCAGCTTTGTAGTGAGAAACCAAGCGAAATGACATCTTGGTAGCCCGAGGGTGGGGGTGTCAGGAGTGGAGAGGAGGCCCTGGCCTGGCCGGGATCCATCCCCCCACCCCGAGGGATGCGCATCTTGGAATGCCGGGGTCTGCATCCGCCGGGGTGGAGCGGAACGTGGGGTTCCCTCCGTGGGGTGTTCCTGGGGTGTGCTGTAAGCACCGGCAGCTGCTCGTTGTCCCCGTTTGATGTCCCCTCCCGGCTGTAACACCGAGCGGCTGTGATCCCCCGCTTCCCACCGGGAATATTTCAGCGTTACGATGTTACCCCTTGTCCCTAACTTGCTTCTCTTTGACAGGCGGTGGATGAGCAGTGGCTACAAGGTGTGTTTGAGCACCCTCTAGGTGATGCGGCCCTTCTCCTTGCTTCCCGAGGAGGTTTTTGGGCAAGGAGGGGAGCGTGTCTCCCTGCCAGCCAGGCTTGGGGAAGTTTGAATGGATTCCTGACACGCCGGGTGACGCGGGAGCAAGGCTGGCTGCTCGGAGGGAGCGCCGTGTTCTCCAGCATCCGTGCAATTTGCGCCCACACATGAGCTGTTCCAACCCTTGGCGTTACCCCGAGAGCTGGGAAAGGCTAAAAACACCCCACCTAAAGCCATAACCCTCGCTTAATCCTATAACTCCCACCTAAACCCGTAACCCCACTTCTTTTGTGGTTAGAGTTGCCCCTCTGTTGGTGTCTGGGGTTCCTAACCTGAGTGAGGGAACCAGCGTGGAGCTTTGGGGGCACGAGTTGTGCTGCAGAGGTGGTGAGGTAGGCAAGGTATGGTGCTGAATGTCTGTGGTTAAGGAGAGGGGGTCAGTTAGATAATCAAAGTTTGGTTTTTCCTTCAGAAATGCCAGAGATGTTGCTCCTGAGCTGCCCTGCGTTGTACTCCAGGGTGACGTTGTGTTGTCATCTCATTGGGTTGAAAATTAGCAAAATCCTCTCCTGTTTTGACAGACGGGCTCCTCCTCGCCTCTGAAGTTGAGTCACATATTTAAAGCACAGATCCCTGCACTTCCCTCTCACAGCCCTGAAAGGGGAAGCGAGGAGGAGGAGGAGGAGGAGGAAGAGGAGGAGGTCAGAGGTTCCTCTGCCCGGCCTGGCTGGGGCACGGGACTGGTGCTGTCACCCTGCCCGTGCCAGAGCGAGGGTTCAGGGTTTGTGTCACTTGTCACACGGGTCCCTTGGCTTGTGGAAAAGCCTCCTGGAGTGCAGGACTGCAAGCTGGGTGTAGGAGGGCGACGCAGAGTGTCTGTGTGGCTCTTGCAGGGTGAGGTATATCCGACACTGAATCTCTTTTAGGAGAAGGGATTGTCTTGCCTGTCCCCTGTCCTGGCCTCTCCTGACGTCCCTGATGGGGAGGGACGAGTTCAGCTGAGTGGTTGGATGTGTCCCTGGCTTCTCAGAGAGCAGCACAGCTGCTACTGTAAGTGATTCCCTCCAGCACCTTCAAAACTGCTACGCTGGGAGTTTGGGCCCTGGGCTGAGCCCGTGGCTACTCGTCCTGCCCTTGTGAGTGTGAGCTACAGGCTTGGCTTTCTCCATTGGGATATTTGGACTGAGCTGCAGACCCAAACTTGGTGTGGGTGACTGCCCTAGACATGATGTGTGCTGACTTCATTCCCTCCCCGGGCACACAGCTGGGCTGATGTCTCTTGCTAGAGACCTGTGGAGAGGTATTTGGGTCCAAATTACTCATGGGCTGCATCAGAGTGGAAAGATGACCTAAAGCAGGATCCACAGAAGTGATTGCATCGAGTTGTCATGTTTCAGATGATGCTTAAAAGAATCCTGATGGCCCATGGCCAGGAGCCACAGCTGAAATCTGTCTGCTGCCTGCTTTGGTTGTGCAGTGAACCTTTCCATTTGGAGTGTCATTCTTTAGGTTTGCTGTTCCAAAATCTTGTATAACAATGCAATCCTTCACTGGAGGATGAGACGCAGTTGGGTCTCTCCCTGATGTGAGTGGTGTCTTCTGGTCACGTTGTGCTTCCTCTTGGGTCACGAGCGACTGTTGTGTTGTTAGAGCTCTTTCTCCCAAATCAAGAGATGGTTTTAGTAAGGGTTTTGCTGAGAGTCACTTTGCTGAAGAGAACTTTTCAGCGCTCCAGGAGATTTTGAGCTTGGGGACAGTGTTCTAGCAGCAGTGAAAACATTAAGGCCAATTTTCTTCTCCTTCCAGAGCAATAGTGCATGGCAGAGACGCATCATTAAATAAAATGATGCTGTGTGCGAGTTAATGGATGGTAGTTCTGCCTGCTGTGTAGTGCTGGGTGAAAACAAGAGATTCCTCTACTTTTCTTACAGGTTCTTGCTCATCTTTCTGATTCCCACCCCCGATTTTAGTGTAGTTTTTGGTACCTGAAGTGTGGCATCCCTGAATTACGTGGTGTGAAGAGCAGCCACGGATGGTCCCACTCACCTGTGACCTGGCCCTGTTTGAGGCACGATGATCTGCTGCAGGGTGGCAACAGAAACCCTGGGGAGAGGTGATGAATGGAGCTGAAACGCCTGGTTCCTTACCCTGCTCTTCCTTGTACCTCAGTGTGATTTATTATTAGGCAAAATTAAGCTTGTCATTTCTGTGCAGGCTGCTGTATGTAGGTCACTGCTGGCCTGACTTGGCAGGGTTGGCTGTGGTCAGGCTGCAGTGGTGGGGCTGGGAGCGAGGGCTCTTTGCCTGCTGCAAATTCCACTTTTAAGACTAATCTTTGGGCTGGCTGCCTTAATTCCACGAGGAAATGGCAGCTGAGGCAGGCTGGAGAGTAGGGACTGGTATTGCAGGTGATGAGTTTTTCTCTGTTGTGTGCATGATGGAGCTCTTTGTGGGGCAGGTTTCCTTTAAAATAAACAAGAAGAAACCTCACTGCTGACTTCAGCTTCAAAGCAGGGGATCCTCACCTGGATTGGTGAGCTTTAGAAGGGCTGGAGGAGCTCAGGGCCCTTGCTGGCTGCTCGTGGATCTGCCCCTGTTTCTGGAGCATCCTTGGTGCTTTGGGGTGTGTTTGTGAAACGCTCTGAGTGTCGCTCTTGGCCTCATCTGATAATCTCTGAGTGATGGTTCCCCTGATGGAGAAGGAGGAAGGAGGATGGTGCTTGTGGTTTGCTGTTCTGGGAAGGTGCCTGTTGTGGAATTAGGGCAGGCAGCTCAGAGCTGGTAGCTGGTGTAAAAAGCACCCCGTGTCCCCCAGCTTCCTTTGAGATCAAATGCTGCATCCCTCTGGAAATCCATCTGGAAAAACATCCCTGAAGTGAGGGAGTAAATGGAGATCCTGGGCTCGTGCTTGCTGTGTCTGCTGTGCTTCTGTCCCTCTCTCAGTGGAGAGGTGTTTTTTTTTTTTTTATTAGCTCTGCCATGTATTTTATATAATCAGAAATTGCTGTGGCCTTCTGTGCAAGCTGTGGTTGAAAAGCTGTGGAAACTGCAGTGACATCACTGGGACTTTTCCAAAGCAGTGGTTTATTATCTCATTGACCAAAGGAGTCTACTGACTTGGGGTTTGAGTTTGTTTAAACGATTTAGGATTTGCCATAATCTCTCTCAAACACTTCACATGTTCTGAGCAGTCAGAACTACGACTGTGATGGGCTGATAAGGCCCGGGAGCAGGGGTTTTCTCCTTGGTACGTGCTCAGGAAGTGGTGGGGCTCTTCCTCTCAGTAATAATCTAATGCCATCAGCCTCGGGTCTTGCAGAAGACGTTTCCCATGTTTTCAGAGGCAGGGAACTGAGATGCAGTGATTTACTGAACGTCAGAGGTGGCACCGGGCTGAGGAGCTGAGCTGCCTGTGGCACGCAGGATGAGAACACAGCCTGCACGTGTGATTTAGTAGCCAAATACCACCAGGTAAAATGATGATTTTGCCCTTCACGCTGAGCCCTGCTGGCTTTTGGCAGGATCTGTGCCTTCTGTGCCATCACTTCCACACACACACACCCCCCAGGGAAGCCTCGTTACAGGACAGTGCTGGTTGTGGAGTGATGCAGAACAGAGACTTTGCCAGGCACGTGCTCTGAAACAACCAAAACCATGTGTAAATAATAACTGAAGCTGTGCAGCCTCAGAGCCAGGTCTCCTGGCATGTTTGGAGCACAATGGGTGGGCACAGGTGATGGAAACTCCCGGAAGGTTCCTGCTGAGGAAGCCTGAAGGAGTGAGTTGGTGATTTCTCTCTTCCCAGACAGCTCTGGGCTGTGCTGTGGTATCTGAGGAGATGGAAGGGCTCTTGCTGGGTTTCAGGGTGGTGCAGGTACGTGGGAGGCATCCGGAGGAGTGGCCAGGTCGGAAGTGGCCGTTGGGCTGGTCCTGTGGCACAGCAACAGCATCACCTCAGATTTATGACCTGCCACCTTCTCAACCTCCCTGCTGGGCTCCTGTGCCCCACACCAGGGTGCTCCGAGGGCTTTGCTCTTTCCAAACCCATCTTTTTGCTGTGCTTCTGCTGAGAAACTGAGCGGGAAGAGCTCCTCCTTCCTTCAGAAACCCTTTCCTCCTGCTCGGAGCACAAGCAGCCTCCCGACCTGCAGACGGCCCTCGCTGCAGAAGTCGGGCTCCTCTCCAAGCACAACTGGCCCCGCGCGTCTGGCCTCAAGTTGCAGCATTCAGGCAGCATGACCTCACCTCCTGGTTTCCAAGAATAACGTGCTGCCTCCCCTGCTGCCTCCCCTGCACCACACCGGGGCTGCCACAGCCTGACAAGGGCCAGCTCCAGAGTCCTGGCTTGTGCCAGGTGTCCCTGGTAGCCCTGTGTCCACCCTCAGCCAGCTCCAGGTGGCTTTGTGCCACGTGCCCTGTAGCCTGTGCCACCCCAGGCCAGCTTCAGGGAGAGGGCTTGTGCCAGGTGTCATGGTAGCCTGTGTCCACCCTCAGCCAGCTCCGGGCTGGGCTTGTTACCAGGTGTCCCGGGTAGCCCCATGCCCACTCTAAGCCACTCCAGGGTTCTGGCCTTTAGTACCCAGGTTGTCCTGTAGCCCCCTGCCCACCCCAGGCTTGATCTGTCCTTTGTGGGCTCTGACCAGAGGTGAGGCAGCAGATGGCCAAGGGTCTTCAGGACCTTGAAGGGCCGATTTTGGAGGAGGGAGAGTTTGAAGCAGGACCAAGGGTGATCCCTCCACCAGCTCCAGAGGCTGGCATGGGAACACAGCTTGGCCTGACTGCTCCCCAAAAAAAACAGTTTGGAGCCCCACTGAGTCAGCATCGTGGTGGTGTCTGGGGGTGACAGAGTTGGATTTAACAGCCCCTGGGGTCTGCATCCCACTGAAAATGGATCCCATCCTCATTGCTGCAAGATGGAAAAACAACAACAAGGTGGAAGGTGTCCCTGCCCACAGCAGGGGCTGTTGGATGGAGATGACCCTCAAGGACCCTTCCCAAACCATTTGGTGATTTTCTTGCTCTCTGAAAATATCTTCTCCTTTCAGCTCTGGCTGGCACGAGGGCTGTGAGCGTGCCTGGTGCCTGCAGGCTCAATTTGGGGAGGACTCTCAGCTCTGTGGCCAGTTCCCCAAAGGAGGTGGATGGGGAGCAGCGTGCGGGGTTGCAGCAGGGCAGCAAGAGCAGGTCTGAATGCAGAGAGCTTTGACAGCCTTTTAAACTGCTCTTCCTTTGTACCCCGTGGCTGAGTCATTTCAAAGATTTCAGCCTTTTAAGATCTTACCAAATTGAGGTGGGGATTACAGCGGCTGGCAGGTTTAATGGTTGCATTAACTCGCTGCTCCTTCGTGGCCTGAGGAAGGGACTAACAGCCCCGAGTCCCTGAGTGCTGCTGGACCTGAGATGACCTGGAACAAAAAGTTTTGTTGGAGATGCCACGAGCCACAAAAATGTCACGTGGAGAGTGTCACAGGGAGGGAGACACAGGATCTTCTCTGAGCACTCTGGGAGCTCCCCTGTGGCTCCATCTTCACTCTGGTGCTGCCGAGAAGATGCTGGCATCTTCTTGTGGATCAGGACCTCAGTGCTGTGCCCAAATGCCCTGTCCCAGTGGGGAGGGCAGGTGAGCTCTCTGCCTCAGGGGTGGTGCAGCTGGCACGGCCTTTGCCGTCAGATGTAATGAGATTATTCAGGCGTTGGCGTCAGGGCTGCACGTGGTTCTGTGCCCGGCTGCCCCGCGAGCTGGAGCCTAAACCAGAGATAAAGTCCAAAATACAAACCCAGATCTGAATGTTCCTGGGGCGCCCAGCCAGGCTGGGGCTTTGCTGCTCTGCTCTTGCTGTCCTTGCCCGGTTTGGCTTATAGATTTGGGATCAGGGGAGGATGGATTAGTCTCCCTTGTCACCATAATTAAGTTTGCTGCTTTGTGCCCTTGCCTGCAGGTGGGTGCCCGTTTCGAGCTCAAGCTTTCCTGCTCTGCTGGCCCCTGAGGATGGGGGTCGGGCAGGTTTGGGGTCATTCCCACTCTAAATCAGGCTAAAGCCGTGTCACAGCAGGCTGGGACTCTGTGCTGTCCCTTTCCCAGCTGGCTTGGGAGCATCTCCTGATACCCGCTGTCCTCCTGCATCCTCTGACCCTGCTGTGCAGCACCGAGCTGGGGCAGCCTCTCCAAAAGCTCCTTGCATGTCCTGCCAAGCGTGTGTTTTCAGGGAAATGTGGCTGGAACACCAGCCGGGGCTGCTGTGGAAATTTGGCAGCGTGTCCCCGTCCCGCTGCAGTTCCAGTAGCTGCAGCTCGGGTGGGTGCGGCTGGAGCCGGCTCCAAGGGGTGTTGCTTGGGAATGGGGCTGGAATCCCGGGTATCTCCCCCGGGCTGGGGGAAAAGCAGATGTAATCAGATCCCAACAAACCCGAAAGGATGCCTGTTATCCTCAGTTTAGTCTAACCAAAGCAGTAAATAAAATAAAGAGGTGTCTGGTCGCAGGGATGTGTTTTGAATTCCAGCAGCAGCGAGCCTTATGGCATCTCCCAGCTCAGTGCTAGGAACAATTTAAACTTGTTTTAATCCCACTTACTTCAGTGAGCAGGCCACTGTGGGTGTCACTGAGCTGTCACCACGGACTCCGTGGGACTCCCAAAGCCAGGCTGAAGGAACCACTGCCACCTTTGTGCCAGCCTCGGGGCTCTGAGGTGACTCTTCTCTTCCTCTTGGGCCATTTCCCAACCTCGCTGCCCGTTTGTGCTGGGCACATTTGCAGCAACAGCCCCGGGCAGGCGGTTCTTGCGCAAGAGGCTCTGCCGGTGCTGGGAAGGGTGGGATTGCCAGGAAGTTTAAAACTCAGGTTATCTCCTGGAAGCCATCAAAGCTGTGAGTTTGGTATTTTTGGCTGGTTTCCTGCCGTGCCTGCGGCAGAGCAGTGCTGGCACAGGGGGGCTGTGCTGTTTTGGGGAGCCCAGAGCTGCTGCAGCCCTTGCTGGATGCCTGCCCAGGCTCCTGGAGAGAACATCTTCCCTTTGCTGGCCCAGGAGCTTGGGAGAGGCTCGGGAAACTCTTTGCTTTTGTCCTGAGTGTTTCCCACAAGGAATGACCCGCTGGCATCTCCTCTCCATCCCTTCCCACCCTGATTATTCCACCTCGAATTCAGACTCCCAACCTCTTGGTGAGAGGAAGAGTTGCTGTAAAGAACAGCTCTGCCAGGAAATGAGGTGTTCTGTGGGTGGTGGGATTCAGCTCCAGGTCCCTGGGTTTTTTTTTTTTGGAAGTGTCTCCTGGTGGTGCCATTCCCCAGCTCCTTGCTGCTGGAGGAGACAAGCCAGCCCTGCGTGTCCTCAGGGGTGCTGAGCTGATGAAAGCTGGGTGAGGGAGATGCTGAGGAGGTTTTGGATGGTTTAAAATGTGGTTGTTGGGTGCTGTGAGCAGCAGCTTGAGCAGGTACTGGGTGGGAGCCAGAACTGCTTTTTCCTGGGAGCTGTGGAGCAGGTCTGAGGAGGCTTCTGTCTCTGTCACAGTCTGGGGGGGCTGGGGAAGATGTTTGTGTGCTTCAGTGGAGTGTTTTGGGGTGATATTTCCATTTCTGGGCCCCTCCTGGAGGAGCTCAGGCACGGCTCTGGGTGCTCTGGGTCCAGCTAAGGAGAGCAAGGAGAGGATTTAGGAAGCTCAGTGTGTCCCATCAGCTCGGTTTTACCAGGCTCTGGCAGCAAGGGCAGCGTGTTCTCAGCAGGTCAGGCACCTCTGGCTTTCACCAAAGCATTCCTTTCATGTTTCCTTCTCCTCAAAGATTGTCCTGGAACAACCAGGTGGGAGGGTTGGCCTGGGACATGGTGCTGATGCTTCCAGGGTTTTAGTGACTTAACTGCTGACCCCCACTGGAACACCTGGGATCCAGTTTCCACCAGCAGCCCTGGAAAAAGCCTTTCCCAGTGTGGGAAAAATCCTTTCCCAGTGTGGGAAAAATCCTTTCCCAGTGTGAGAAAAATCCTTTTCCCTAGTGTGGGAGCTGGAGGTAGTGCAGGCTGGGTGCTGCTCCCAGGGGCTGTCCAAGGCTTCATTTCTCCCTCTGGCTCAGGAAATGATGCTCTGCTCTCTCGAGGTGTTGCTCCATGCCCCGTGGGGCAGTGCCAGCCCTGCAGTGCCCCCAGCTCTGCTGCTGGGGTTGTGTGGGGGGGACTCCAGCCCTGGGGTGGGTGGCAGAGCCACACAAAGGCTGCCCTGTCTGCTCTTTGGCTTCCCCCAGCCCTCAGCTCTTCTCGTGAATAACTGGGATTGAAAAAGCTTAAATTCATACAAAGCAGGGCCCAGGAGCCCCCGGGTGACCCGGAGGGAGCAGCTGCCCCCTGCTCACCCCACACCCTGGGGTCCCAGCTTGTGCTGCTCTGGGATGAGGCTGTGTGGAAGGCTGGCTGAGGGGAGAGGTTTCCTTTTAAAATCTGGGTATGGGAATGCCCAAGGAGCCCAGGCTGCTTGCCAAGGGAGCAGCAGTAGCTGCAGGAGGAGATTTTTCTGTTAGTTTGTTTAAATATCTGTGTGTTTATCCTTTTATCCCATCTCCGTTTTAATCTAGCGGGCAAAATGAGTCCAAACCACTTGCTGCCTGTGGGATTTGGTAGGAAATCAAGTAGCCTGCTGGTAAACACTGTCAAGCAGTGGGGTACTGAGCCTCCAGGCAGGATCAGTGACTCCTTCCCGTGCGTTTTCCATTTCCCACTCGTGTTTTTGCTGTGCATTGAAAAGATGTGAGAGCACAAAACCTCTGCTGTCAGCCCAGGCTGGATCAGGTTTGCTGGGGCTCTGAGCAGCCTGGTCTGCTGGAAGATGTCCCTGCCCTTGGCTGGGAGTTGGAAGGAGATGATCTTTAGGGTTAATTTTAACCCAAACCCAAATAATTCAGGAACCCCTTGCTGTGTGTTGAGCCCAGCTTTGGTAACACCAGCAGGGGAGAGATTTCCCCTCTGGTATTTCTGGAAGTTTGTGCACCCAGGCACTTCCCAGTGAGTTTTGCACACTTGTTGGCCCAGGTTGTTCTGAGGTGATGGTGCTGACTGGGACGATGCTGGTCCAGGCTCTGTCCCAGCATCACCAAACCTCCCCAGCTGCTGCTGCCAACAGGTGCTGTGGAGGCTCCTGGGGCTGCCAGAAGCCTGCAGGGAGCTGAGAATAGCCACCGTGTCCTGAGAGCTTTAATGTGGTGCCAGCAGGATGCAGAGAAGGGCTTTTTTTCTAAAATAGAAGCACAACTGTGTTTTCCGGCCGGCTGAAGGAGTCTGGGGGTGGCTGCTGGAGGAGGAGGAGTGCTCTGCTCAGCTCCGGGGTTGGCAGGAGGCTGTCAGGTTTTTACTGCCTTGCTGCAGAGCCCAGGATTTCCCCTAAACACTGGCTGTGAAGTGGAAGGAGTGCTGGCTCTCGAGTCTGGGGCGTTGCTTGGCTCTTCACCCACGTGGGTTTCGTGGCTGGGGTTTCCAGCAGGTCCTGCAGGTGCTGGGGGTTGTACAACCTCAGTGTGTGATGGGAGAAGGAGCAGGAGAGCTGCCTGTGGGGCAGGGACAGCCTGGAGACTGCAGTGACAGCTTTGGGGGTGTTGGGGGAGATGGCAGAGGAGAGGCTGGGGGGGATGTGTGTGCCCCTGACCAGCTGTGGATCACCCAGTGGGGTTCAATCCCCTCTGTCCCTTCATTGCCACCCCCTCTCCTGACACATTGCTGCCCCTCTCCCTGCCCTGGGCTGGTGGTGACAGAGGCTGATGTCTGCTGTGCCACATGAGGGGAGCAGCAGGAGGAAAAGGAGGAGGAGGAGGAGAAAGGCTGTCGGTGGCCGTGGGGCCCCCGCCTCGCTGAGCACCTGTGCAGACAAAACCCTCTTATGAAACCCCTGAGCTGCTCCTGGCCTGGCCTTTTCCTGCTCCCAGCACTCTGGCAGCCTCCAGGCTGGTGTGGGCTCTCCGTGATTCCAGCCCCTCTGGCACTGCCAGGGTGGGTGACAGATCCCAGGGGGGGATGCTCTGCTCTGCATCCCCACAAAGCTGGGCTGCACATCCTGAGCTTATCTCAGCAAGGTGTTCGCTGTGCCCTGGTGTTGACAGAGCCCGTGACAGGGGTGGGACTGTGTTAAACCAACAGCTGAGGAAGGACAGGGTGATGCAGAGCGGTGCTGTCGTCACCCAGCTTCGGGGGGTGCGTAAATGAAACCCTCCTCAGGCTTGGCACTGGTGGAGGAAACACATCCCGAGGCCATCCTGCTCCCTGTGCCAGGGACGAGCAGTGCTTCAGGAGGGGCTGGCCTTGATGCAGCTTTGTGTTTATGTCTGGGGTTTTTTTTCCCTTTCTTGAAAAATACATGTGTTTGTTTGTGCTGCACTAAGCTCTGTGTTGAGAGGCTGCAGGGAGGGTGGGTGGCAGCTTCTCCTCTGTCCTGCCCATGGGCTGAGCCCTGAAAAATTTCATTTTTGGGCAGAGCTCAAGCCTGGGAGCTGCCGGGAAGCAGTGAGTGATGTGGGGCTGCTTCTGGCAGAGCTTCAGGGCTGCTCCTCTTGCAGGCGTGGGTCTGGGCCTCTCCCCAAAATCACTTCCAGCTGAAACATTCAGGGAATGGGTGGACACGTCCAAAAATAAACGCAGTTCTGGGATGTAGGTGTGGGGAATCCAGAGGTGTCCCTGGGATCAGAGGTAGTGGTGGGGTCAGGTGGGGTTGGTGGGAGCCAGGGACCCAAAGAGATGCTCTGGCTGCTCTGTGGTGCCTCTGACACCGAGGAGAAGCCCCTGGCTGTGGGTGCAGGGCTGCTGGAGGCAGCACCCTGCAATGCTGGTGATAAGGGTTTTTTTTTCAAGCTCTGCCTGTGGGAGGGAAGCACAAAGGACACAGGTCAGCCCTGAGTTAATGGTTTACATCAGCGTTTGCTTGGGTATTAATCACACCTGCAAATATCAACCACTTCCTATCATAAAAGGATAGGAAAAAAAAAAAGCACGTGTGTGCTTTTCCACCTGCGGCGTTGTCACTCCGATAGCAAACCTGACAAAGAGAGGGGCTGGGTGGGAGGAGGAGCTGACCCCAGCCCTCAGCCCTGCAGAAAGGTGCCAGGTGAGGGTGTTGTGTGTGGAGAGACCCGCTGGCTGTGGCTGGGAGGGTCTCTGCTCTTCCCACGGCTCCTCCTGTTCCTTGCAGTTTGAATTATGTGGATAAAAGGCCCCGGCAGAGGCAGCAGAGGTGTGTGGGATCAGGGATTTGGTTTGCAGGCAGCATCTGAGCATCCCTGCCCAGAATGGCTCCATTCAGAGCTGGGCTGTGGCTTCTTCTGGCACCAGGGCAGTCACTGCCTTCCTGCTTGAGCCCAGTGCTGTGGTGGCTCCTGGTGGGCAGTGACATCTTGGATGTCTTTGCAAAGGGATGGCTTGGGCTGGATCACAGTATTTTGGCTGTTGTGACCCCATTTGTCCCTGTGGGATTCTCGGGGGGGGTCCTGGCAGGGTCCAGGCTCTGTCACTCCAGCCAGATGTGGCACAGCAGGATTGGGGACCTTGTGACAGTGGCTCGTGCCTGGGCTGCTCCTGCTCCTCAGCTGGTGCCTCCTGGAGAGATGAGCAGGGGTGAGTCAGCCAAACCCAGCACTGCTGCTGAGGGCTCCCAAAACAAAAACATGGGACTGAATGGGCCCCTAATTTTGTTTTTCTCAGATAAATGAAGCTGACACTCTTTATTTCTCTCCCATAAACACCAGCCCCAGCCTGTTGCTGGGTGTGAGTCATCAGCCATGCTTCGTGCCTTGTTGCCATTTACCTGCTCTGACTTTTTCCTGTGAGTTTTGCAGCCCCTTCCCGCCCACCTCCATCTCCTCCCTCCAGCCTCCACCACGCTGGGACCCTTCCCTCAGCATCCAGGGTGCTGCTCCTGGCTCACCCACTTGCACACTTCATCTCCAGGATGAGCCAAGAACATTTTTTGCTGCTGGGAAATGGTCTCTGCAGCACCCCGACCGCATGGGGGGCACGGGCCCCTGGCAGGTGGCTCTTAGTTAAACCCAGGCCTCTCTTCTGCTCCTCGCCTTTGTGTGCCTCCAGAGGCTTTTGTTGCTGCCTGAAAAGGCTGAATGGCTGCTGCATCTGTCGCAGAGGGAGAGCAGGGCAAGGAAATGCTCAGCAGATGCCCCGGGCAGGGGGGGCTGTGGGGAGGGGGGTCCTGCTGGGCTGGGACCCCCATGAGCAGGAGGTTCTGAGAGCACAGGGCTGGTGTGAGTGAATCCCCTTGTGAGGGCACCGTGTCAGAGCTGCCTCTTCCCTCTCCCCATCTCCATCCTCTCTGCCCTGCTGTGACATGGCCGGGCACGCTGTCACATCTGCCCCTGGTGTGACATCTGCGTCCCCCCGGGCTGCTCCTGGCAGGGTTTTTAGCTCTGTCCTCTCTCAGGCAGCCCCTTCATGCCTGGCTGGCTCGTGTCTCGGGCCATGTGTTGGGGATGCTGTCCCCAAACTCGCCGCCGTGGCTCCGGGTGTTCCTCACAGCACCCCGATCATTCAGGCTGAGCAGCTCGACTGTGTGTGTGCTGTGCTCGGCCTCGCTGGCCTCTCCTTGCTCTTTCTGATCTAAATAATCCTCTCTTGCTGGGGTCCTTTCTCCAGCCTTTCCATTTTCCCCGAGGTGAGAGGATGTGTGTGAAGCCTCGGCAGCCACGTGGCTCTGGTGGCACTGCTCCCATCCCTCTGGTAGCTGATGCCTGGGGCTGTCCTGCCCTGAAAACCAGCTTGGATGAAGCCACCTCCATCAGGGAGCAGAGCCACCCCTCCAAACAATCATTCTGGGTTTGCAGGACAGGGCAGGATGCTGCTGGACCCACGCGTGGTTTCTCCTCCAGGCACGTCACCTCTGCTCTCTGGCTTTCCCCGGGCTAAACAAACGTGAGGATGAGGATTTTGCCTGTTCTCTTGGAGCTTCAAACTCTTTCTGTGGCTCTTTGGGCGTGGGCAGAGCAGAAATGAACCCCAGCTTGGGAAAGTCCCGTCACCAGGGCAGCAGGGTGGGTTGTGGTGGGTGTAAGCAGCAGGGATGGGGTTAATGTAAAGGTTTATATAAAAGCCACGGTGATGTGGGGGAGGCTTCCTGAGCTGCACCTTTAATTGTTACTGCCTTGTGGTTCAACCAAGAATTTCCCTGTGTTTGGTAACACAATTCCTCTTAGGGGCTCTGGGACTGGTGATTTTATTTCTCTTTTGTAGCTCATAAACAGCAAAAGTGGAACCAGGCTTTGCTGCTTCCGTGTCCTTCTGCTGCCCTCTCCCTCCCAATCGTGTCTGGCAGGGACTGGGGCACCTTTGGGCTCATTACCTGGGGGATCCCCAAATATTCTGGCGTTACAGGCTCAGTCCAATCCAGGGGGAGGTGGGAGCAGCCTGTGCAAAGCTTCCAGCACCGGCCCTACAAATGTGTAAAGCAGCTGACGCCAGTTGGCAGTGAGCTCGCAGGGGAAGATTAGAAGAGGAAAATCCTTTGAAGAGAAACCCTTTTGCTTTATTAGGAAAAAATGCTCCTTGCTCTGTGCTAGCCGGGTCAGGGGAATCCAAACCCTGTGTGTGTGATCCGGGCAGGGGGAAGGAGCTCTGCTTTGCTTCCCTGCTGATAATTTGGGGGATGACAGCCTGCCTCTCTTCTCTGTGGGTTTATTCTTGCTGCAACTCAAGAAGAGTTTATTTTAACCCCTGTGGTGCAGACAGGTCCTGAGGGGAGCTCCTTGGGGCCTGGGTACACCCCTGCAGGTCCTGTTGGAGGGCTGGGTGCTGCATAGCCTGTGCTGTTCTGCTGGGGACTGAGGAGAATGGGGTGGGATCAAAATACACATGGAAATAAAACCACCCTGCCTGCAAGAGCAGCTGGAGTGCCCGGGGTGAGCGTGGGGAAAATGGGCAGCTCAACACCCCAGTGGGAGCCTGATCCTCACTTTCCATGGAAATTGCCCGTGGGAGGGGAGTTTTTCCTCTTGGACAGGGATATTGTGCCCATCTGTGCTTGGCTCGCCGAGGGGCAGCGGCGTTTGGGGCTGTGGTGGCACCTGCAGCAAAGAGGAGGGACAGTGGGACAGGAGGGACAGCGGGACAGGAGGGACAGTGGGACAGTGTCCTCAGGGACCTCCTGCCATGCCAGGGGAGGAGGGAGCTTCCTTTTCCAACCTGTCGTGACTCATGGAACATCATCCCAGGAGGAGGCGGCGAGACTGAATCAGTGGTGCCTGAGGACACGCTCGGAGAGGGAACGTGAGCGTGGGCAGCTCCAGCCCCTGCTTTGCTCCAGAGCCTTCCTTCCTTCCTTCCTCGTGCCCACCCACCTGTGCTGTGCCTGTCCTGAGGTGATGGGGGGGAAATTCAGCTCCATGTGGTGCTGAGCTCTTCCTTGGAGCTGAAGCTCGTTTTGGATGCCTGCAGGACCAGGCTGGAGCCTGGATTTGGGTTTGGGTTTGCTCAGGGGATGCTGTTTCCCCTGCAGAAACCCTGATCAGCTGTTTTATTTTCAGGAGCTTGTCTTTCCAAGGTGGGGAAAAGCCCAGAGGTGCTGCTGGAGCTGGTGAGGAGCCTTTGGTGCTCTCAGGGTCCTGAGCACATCAGGCTGGGCTGTGCCACCCTCTGATGGGAGCAGTGTGGGAGCTCTGGGCCTGAGGGCTCTAATGGAGCTAATGAGAGTGTTTAGAGGAACACAGAACTAATTTCCCTCCCTGGGGGAGCTGGGCTGAGCCAAGGCACAGGATGGCAGCAAACGCTGTCTGCCCAAATCTCGGAGGTGTCAGGCTGCTGGGAGGGGAGCTGGAATGTGGCTGAAAGCTGAATTTCCTCCCGAATTGCCAGCAGGGTGGAGTGGCTCTTTCCCTGCTCTCCCTCCTTTCCTGCAGGGAGGTGCCCCAGTGGGAAGCAGAGATGGGATGGGGCAGAGCTCTGGGCTGGCACAGCTCTCCTGGCTGTCCCCTGTCCCCTGCGATGCTGAGGGGACACAGAGGTGCTCTGTGCCCGTGATGTTTGGAGATGTGCTGCAAATGTGAACCCCTCTAGCACCCAACAGCTGTAATGGCAAAGGGATGCAGCTCCTCCTGTGTGAATCCTGCCCGGATTTGCTCCGAGGTGGTGACAGAGCTTCCTCTGCAGCGCTGCCCTTGTGCCCTGCCTGGGGACACTTGTGTAACTCAGGGATCCGGTTACTGCCCGGCTCAGCTGCCAGAACCCTCCTCTCCAGCAGGAGCAGGCAGTGCAGCGTTCTCTCTCAAATAATGAAGAGTTTGATCTCCAAGGAGCCCTTCTTTGGAAGGGGAACAGGAGATAAAAGCTGGAAAAGCTGAACTGAGAGCAGCTGTCAGGGCTTCAGCAGCTTGCCTGTGGCCATGGAAGGGTTAACCCTGGTTGTGTTCCAGATTACTGGGTTGCAAAATCAGCTGGGGTGGGATGGGGGCAGTTTATCCTCAGGGGAAACACGAGGTGATTTTCCCATCCCAGCCTCCTCGGTGGGAGCCAAGAAATACAAATCCTGCTGCGGTCACAGGCTGCCCTGTGCTAGAGCAGGGCCCTGGGCAGTGCTGCCACCCCCCAAAAAACGCTGGATGTGGAGTTCCTGCCAGCAGAGCAGTGCCAGGACATCACCCACCAGAGGTTTCACTGCTGTCTGGGGCTGGGGGATGGAAGGGAAGGTTTCTGTGGGAGCTGCTGGCTCCCACCTGAAGAGGACAGACTGGAAATGCAGCTCCTGCCTCACCACTGTGCCATGCCTGGCACATTCCCGGCATCCCAGGGCACAGGGAGATGGTACCTGTGCTGAGGGCAGGAGTTCTGGGGTGCACCAGGTGATGCTGAGGTGTCGTGTCCATCCCCACATCCCTCCTGCAGCAGCAGTGGAACATTAATTTCCTAAATTAACCAAATCATTCCCTTAACGAGGCTTAATCTGCTCCTCTCCCAGCCTCTCCATCACCTCTCTGTGCAAAGCCAGCGGGGGAGCAGAGGGAGCAGCTGGATCCCAGCTGGGTGTTCCAGGAGCTCTGGGGCAGCTGTTTGCTCCCTGGGTACAAAAACAAACCTCAGGGCCGTGCTGGTGCAGGTAATGGAGGCTGCTGCCTCCTACTTCATTAGAAATCCAATTAATCTCCTATCAAAGCGCTCGGAGTGACCTCTAAAAATGGGATGTATTTTGCTGTACCTCTGCTGTTTGTCTTGTGCAGAATGATGTTAACTAGCTGCTTCCTGCTGGTCCATTTCCCCGGCGCATAATTACAAATTGTTTTGTTTTTCTCTTTTCTCTTCAGCATCCTGGCTCCCCACGCCAGGCTCTTCAGAGTGGGGCTGCAAATAGCCAGGCTTTTCTCCAGTGCCTTTTACACGGCTCCTGGGGGGGCTGATGTTACTCTTGCTTATGGTTTTGGTTTCTGCAGGATCCAGTTTTTAGGGGAATTAAGCAACAGAGGAGCAAGGAAGGGCTGTCCAAGCTCCTGCCCTGTGTTCCTTTTGCCCTGAGGCTGCCAGTGTGATGTCAAGGAGTTGGGCAAAGGTTGGCTTTGGCCACTTGGTCCTTGCTGAGCCTCCCCAGCTGCACAGGTTCCCCCAGGTTTCCCCTTCCTGGGGAAAAGCTGAAGAGCTGAGAAGTGGGAGAGGTGTGAGCAAAGCCCAGGGATGGTGTTTGGGGTGGGTGGCTGTGCCTTTCCCTGTGCCCATCCTGTCTGTGCCTTTCCCCGTGCCAGGGTTCCTCTGCCAGGGCAGCACCATCAGTGAGTGTTTCATCTGTAAAGGGGCAGTGTGTGGTTTTAATTATTAAATTTAATTATTAAATTAATCCTTGTTCCTGTGAAATCCCCCCTGCTCTGGGCACCGCTCTGGGTCCTGCAAAGCATCCCAGGCTTGATGCTCCTCTGCTCAGGGAGAGTTCAGAGGGGTCAGAAGGATTTTTTCTGTGTAAATCTTGGTAAAATGACCAAACCTGCTGTTTCCTGCGGGGTGTGGGGCTGTTTCCACATCCCCCTGCTCACTCCAAGGGGCAGAGGCTGAGCCTGGCCCCAAAGGCTGCTGGAGACAGGAAGGAAAACGAGCTCCACTCAAGATAGACACGTTTGTTATTCTATATTTAGGAGCACAATAATTAAGGCTGGTTGTTTATCCTGACAAACGTCATAACTAATAGTCAGTGGCAGGCAAGCAAATCCTTCCTGCACCTGGGAACTCTGAGCTGCCTTTGGGAAGGGCAGGGGGGGCTCATTACAGAGCTGTGATTTTAGGGAACATCTGGATGTTTGCTTTGTCCCTTTCCCCAGGGGACAAAGAGCTGGGGGGGGGCTCTGAATTTGTGGTGAGGGAGCTTTTTATGGTCAGGAATGTTCCATGGAGCTGATGAGTGGGAAATGATGGGGGACAGCAAAGCGCAGGGAGAGCTTGGTGGCACCCAGGGGTGCAGCGGCGGAGGTATCAGGGTGCAGAAGTTGGCTCATAAATGCAATAGATCTTGCTGCTGGGGCACTGGGAGGTGGCAGGCAGCCAGAATAAGCTTTTACTGGCCTTGGGAGGAAGGGCAAGCTGAGGGCAAACGGCTTCTCAGTGCTCCCACTAGATGGGGATGGAGGCATTGTCAGAGCGCTCAGAGAGCACCCAGCCCTCACCCCTGCGGCCTCTCCGGCGGCCACCTGCCATCCTCCAGCTGCCAGGGGGTGGCTGTGGGGTGCTGACAGGGTGTCACTTCTCCCACAGATGCTGCAGGACTGCCCCAAGGCCCGCAGGGAAGTGGAGCTGCACTGGCGAGCCTCGCAGTGCGCGCACATCGTCCGCATCATGGACGTCTACGAGAACCTCTACCAGGGGAGGAAATGTCTGCTCATCGTCATGGAGTGGTGAGCACAGCAGCACCCCGACCCTGCAGGGTGCTGGGGTGATGCCAGAAGGGTGGGTGGGCATTTTCCAGTCCTGGGGATGTGAGGGATGCCAGCCCGGGCAGAGGGGTGGCACTGCTGGCGTTGGAGGGACGGGGCTGTGCTGGCTCTGAGTCATCCTGAGAGCTCTGCGAGGCCCAGGAGCCTGTGGTTGTCACAGGTGGGTCATAACCAAACTGGTTTTGGCCACCAAAAGCCGGGGCAGGCAGCGGGTTCCTGGCAGCCTGTGGTGGGGCAGCAGCCAGGCCGAGCTGGCACCTCTGGTACTGCCCTGGCACCTCTGGTACTGCCCTGGCACCTCTGGTACTGCCCTGGCACCTCTGGTACTGCCCTGGCACCTCCTGCAGCAGCAGCTGAGAGCTCTGCTTTGGGTAGGAGCTTGGTATTAACCTGGGGACGAGGAGGAGGGAGAAGGGGAAAGTATTGAAACCACATCCCAACCGCAGCTGTGATTTGATGCAGCTTCCTTGCCAAAACCTCTCCTCTGGCAAGCTGGTAGAT
>JAGMWU010000028.1:1120520-1135724 GCA_018697195.1 Certhia americana
AATTCCACCATGCCAGCTTGGCGTGGGCTCTCGGGTTTATAAAAAAATATTTTTGTGTGTCTCTGTTGCTGGCTGTTTTCCTGTGACCCCGAGAATGTAGAATTTTGTTTCCCCAACCAGAGATTTTGAAGGAACAGGCCGTGAGCTGTCTCTTCTGATGTTTTCTTCATAGTTTATTATTTCTTATCATTACATTCTTCTCCTGCCCTGCAGAGATCTGTGCAGCAGGACACATTCAGGCACTCTCCCCCCCAAAAAAACCCACACAGGGTGTTGTAGATATTTATACTACAATCCACGTAATCAATATTTATAATAATTCTCCAATAACCATCACCTTTGTTAGAAAGTTAACTTCTATTCTAAGCCAAATGTGCCACCTCACAGCAGAACATGGGGCAGATGAGGAAGAAGGAGGAAGCCCAAAAGCCACGTGGACTTCTCCAGCTTGTCCTCATCCTAAAAACCCCATAAATCTAAAATTCTCACCCTGTGATAAAACCACACACCATTCTACCATCTAATACACACTCTTGAAAACTCTGCTTCATCCCAGAGCCTAAAAGCCTTTTTTTCCATGAACAAAGGTTACAAACACAGTTTGTCAGAGATCTTAAAATCCCTTAAACATGCACAGAAATATTTCTGATAATTCCAGACTCCGACAGTGCCTCAGGGGCAGATCTCTGCTTGGCAGATTTGCCACTGGGACCCTCAGATCCTGCTGCAATTTATTCCCAGCTGCTCTGCCACGTTGGCAGAGGGGGAATTTGCTGAATTCTCTGTTCCCCCCCTGCCCGCAGGAGGAGATGACCAGTGCCCTGGCCACCATGAGAGTGGACTACGAACAAATCAAAATCAAGAAAATCGAGGATTCCTCCAACCCTCTGCTGATGAAGAGGAGGAAGAAAGCCAACCCCCCCGAGCCCACCACGCTGCCCCACTGAGGGGCCCGCCCGCCGGCCCTCCAGAAAGCAATAACTATATATATATATATATTTTTTAAGGAAAAAAAAAAGACAAAAAGCAACAGACTGTTCTATCGAGCGCATGGAATTCAGACATTTATACCAGACTAGTTATTTTTAGCTACTCACCTGTGTTTCTGACCTTGCTGGAGCAGGTGGAGAGATTCCCCCTCAGATCCAGGGATTTTTTTTTTCCTGTAGGTGAACGCCACCAATAATTGGATTTATATTTTTCTTTTGTGAAACAGTTTTGATTTATATATATATATTTTTTTTTTCCCCTTCCTCCTTACCTTCCAAAGACACGGAATCTCCTGTGGTGACCTTTTTAGGGTACATAACATATAAATATTTTTTAAAAACTACTGTAGAGCTGAAACCCAGTGTGTTCCCTGTGTGGATGCTGGCTAGAGACGGGCTCCAGGGAAGGAGAATCCTGCTAGCCTTGAGGGGGGGAGGGGAGCTCCCTGTGGCCACCAAAATCAAGCCCAGAAGCCAAAAAAGCAGCGCCCCAGCCCTCCCTGAGCTGGAGCCTGGATCTGCCTGGCAGCTCTGTCTGTCTGTCTGTCTGGGCTGTGTGTCTGGCCAGGGCTCTGCAGCTCCTCTGGCTCCCCCTCGGTGGCCTGGAGAGCAGCTCTGACCTCAGGGGGGGCTCTACAGGGATGTGTGTCCCCCCCCTCAGCCCCTGCCCATCCCTGCTCTGGGGGGGTCCCTGGGCACAGGGGGTGGCACAGCTTGAGCCAGGGTGGCAGTGCTGGATTCCCCCCCCCAGTGCAGCTCCTGTGGCTGCTCTGAAGTCTTTAGTCCATGAATTATTATTATTTTATTATTATTATTATTATTTGTCACGACGTTTCACTCTGTTAAATGTGTTTGAATGGGGAAAACCAATTTTTTAAGGCGATGTTTAGATTTTAGGTGATCTTTTAGACACTGTAGGGAATTTTAATTTTTTTTTTGAAAACTGGTTTTTATCCCTTTTTCCCCCCTTTTTTTTCCCCTTTCTTTCTTTTTTTTTTAAGTTTTTTTTTTTTGTCTGTTGGCTTATACTAATCTTCCCAGTCTGCTCTTCAGTCCTTTGGATTAAAGACACTTAAAGAGTCACCCAGTCTCTCCTCTTGCTTGTGTGGCTGTGAAGAGCCCCCCCCAGTGCTCCAGCTGCTCTCCCTGTGTCCTAAAATTGCTCTTTTTCCCCCCAAAAGGCCGAGCTCCCCAGGATGGTCTCTGGGGACACAACATCCCTTTGTTTGGGGACAGCTGCTCGAGCTCTGGTGGCTGCTGCTCAGGGACTTCCCAGCACGTGTCAGTCCCCAGGCTGGGGCTCTGGGGTGGGGTGGGACTCTGGGGGATGCTGTAGGATGCTGTAGGATGCTGTGGATGTTGTGGATGTTTCTGTGGGATGCTGTAGGATGCTGTGGGATGCTGTAGGATGCTGTGGGATGCTGTGGAATGCTGTGGGATGCTGTGGATGTTTCTGTGGGATGCTGTAGGATGCTGTGGGATGCTGTAGGATGCTGTGGGATGCTGTGGGATGCTGTGGGATGCTCTGGGATGCTCTGGGATGCTCTGGGATGCTCTGGGATGCTGTGGATGATGCTGTAGGATGTTGTGGGATGCTGTAGGATGCTGTAGGATGCTGTAGGATGTTGTGGGATGCTGTGGGATGCTGTGGGATGCTGTAGGATGCTGTAGGACGCTGTGGGATGCTGTGGGATGCTGTGGGATGCTGTAGGATGCTGTGGGATGCTGTAGGATGCTGTGGGATGCTGTAGGATGTTTTGGGATGCTGTGGGATGCTGTGGGATGCTGTAGGATGCTGTAGGATGCTGTAGGATGTTGTGGGATGCTGTGGGATGCTGTGGATGCTGTGGGATGCTGTAGGATGCTGTGGGATGCTGTGGGATGCTTTAGGATGCTGTAGGATGCTGTGGGATGCTGTGGGATGCTTTAGGATGCTGTAGGATGCTGTAGGATGCTGTGGGATGCTGTGGATGATGCTGTGGATGTTTCTGTGGGATGGATGATGCACAGAGCAGCTGTGGCTGCCCCTGGATCCCAGGCCAGGCTGGACATTGGGGCTTGGAGCAGCCTGTGACAGTGGGAGGTGTCCCTGCCCATGGCAGGGGTGGCACTGGGTGTCTTTAGGGTCCCTTCCCACCCACCCCAGTCTGTGACTGTGTTCCTAAGCACCGAGGGGCTGCAGGGGATCAAATCCCACAGAGATGCTGCGAGATGGGAGCTGGGAACAGCCAGAGGAGTTTCAGTGACCCCCTCCAGCCTCCCCTGCCAGGAGGAGCCCCTTGGGTGCCACAGCAGGGAACAGCATCCAGGGCTGCTGCAAAATGCAGAGAGGTGTGAGACACAGGCAGGGGTGAGAAACACGGGCAGGATTTTCCCTCCCCCATGGCGGGCTGGCTTGTGTGGGTTCAGCATTTTGGAAAAAAAAAAACAAAGAGTCTCTAAACAAACCTAATCCTGGTAATGAGCCCCGAGGCTCAGGTTTCTTTTATAACCTGTTCTGGAAATTACGGCGCTCACTGACACAAATCTCAACTCGGGGCAAGAAGATTTTGTGGCTTGAAATGTTTTTTGTGTGTTTGGGAAGAGCAGAGCCGGCCCCGATGGCTGATTCTCCATTCCCCTCAAAGAGCTTTGGATTGAAACCAAGAGAGGATCTGCCAGGGTGGTCCTGAAGCTTCCCAGGTTTCCTGAGTGTGCCCATGATGTCCTCCCCCTCCACTTCCCCTCCCTCCCAGCAGCAATGTCCCTCTGGAGGGGTTTTGGCCTCGCTGCTGCACCCAGGCTCTCTCTTTTTGTCACTGCTTTCAGTGGCTGGAAGCCAGTTGGCTGTTTTCTGTAAAGCTGTTGATGCTAAAGGAATAGCTGGGGCAGTGTGGGTGGCAGGTGAGAACCAGCTTACTCCCACGGGGCCGTGTTTTGGTGCTTTTGGATTTGAAACCCGAATTTTGGGGCAGAGCTGCTCGCAAGGCGCCGTAAATAAATCGTCTGGAGGGCAGAGGAGAGGGGCTGGAATTCTGGGGGCTCTGTGGCCCCTGGGATCAGGTAAGGATGGGAAAAGCAGCGGGAAGGAATCCGGTTTTGTTTGGGGAAGATGAGAGGGATTCACACATCGTGGCAGGGGGCTGGAAGGGGATGAGATTCAAGGTCCCCTCCAGAATCATTCTGGGGTTCTGGGGTTCCATCACCTTTGGGAAAAACAACCCAAGGGCAGCCAGGATATCAAATCTTGGACTGAGGTGTTGCTCTAGGACCTGTGGAAGGGGATGGCCATGATTATTTACAGGAGTCAGCTGCAATGGGAGCAGAGCATGGGGAACCTGCCACCTGCTGACTCCGAGGGAATTTGTGAAAAGATTCACGGCAACATTTAAAATTTTGAAATAGTTAGTGGGAAAATAACCCCTCTCTCCTCACCCCACCTGCTTTATTTTTAGCAGCAAGCTTCCTGCTAAGGAAAAAAAAAAAAAATTAAACCCCCACGTATTTCTTGCTTTCGAGGTGATTTTGATCAAAAGTCTGGCTCTGCTCCAGGTCGATCATTGACATTTGCTGGGTGAAGCACCAAGATCTCTGTTCTCTGTCAACACAAGAAGTGTCTGCAGCTCTGGCAAGGATGGAGGTGAAGCCCCTTCCTCCAGCCGTGGTTTGCTGTGCTCCCAAGGTGTTGGTCAACTCTGGAGTGCCCTGGGAGGACAAAATGTCCTGTGGCTCGTGTGGATGTGCAGGAGGAAGGCGCGTTGTGCAATGGCACTCGAGGAGCCCTCAGCTGGTTGCTGTTTCACTGCTGCCCTTTGTTTTGTGATGGTGAGGATTATTTACTGTTTCTTGCCCTAATTTACCACTGAGATTTGCTGGTTTTCCATGCCTGGGCTCTCAGGACTTGCTGAGCTGCTCTGAATCTGCAGCCAGCCAGCTGCCTCCTGCTGTTGGCCAAGGAGGCTTTGGTTTGATTCCCTGCTGCCCTGGGCTGCTTTGTACCCTGGGAGCACCTCCTGGTAAGCTGGACAACTCAAAAAGGCCAAAAAATTCTGTGCAGAATCAGCTGCTGGTTGTGTTTTTCAAAGAATTAGGACCAGGCACATCAGGGGAATGAATGTCAGGAGTTCCTGGTGCGAGGTCTGCGCACGGCGAAATTCCTTAATGCCCAGAAAATGCTGGATTTGTGAAATCCACAAATCGTGGATTTTGTGATGCCCTTGGCATCAGGCTTGCTCAGACCTGGGGCTGCAGGGATCCTGCTGAGGGCTGGCTGTAAAAATGACAGGGGGTGATGGAAATCTGGCTGTTAAGGCAGAAGAACAAGCTGTGATTTTTGTTCAGAGTAACGTTCTCTCCAGAAATTGCACCATCAGGGTGTCACAGGCCAGCAGGAATCCTGCTCTAGGATTTTGCAGCGCCTTTTCCAACCAGGACAGGCAAAGCTGCTCCTCAGTGCTCTGAAAATCAGACCCAGCAGGTTGTGGAGAGGGTGTGTGAGATATGGCAGTCACTGCAGCTGGGCTCAGCATTGCAAAAGAGTCAGGAAACCAAGTTTCAGCTCAGAAAAAAAGTAAATTTGGTGGCACTGCCAGGAAAGGAACCTTGTAGTCCAGCTCTGGAACAAAGGAGATGGTTTGGTTGCTTCAGGGTGTGATGAAATGGTGGAGAGACCCTGCCAAGAGGCCAAACAGGTCACAAGGCAGAAAATGAGAACTGCTGGTGTCAAACCTCTGAATTGCCACCCCTGGGCAGCTGAGGTGTTCTCCCTGGAGTCTCCTTCTCCATTGCAAAGCCCCACACAGCCCCTGCTCCTGCTGCCAGCCAGTCTGGAGCATTGTGTGGCTTTGGCTGCCTCCTAAGCAGCGTTTATGGGATCTTGTCCTGCCCTGAACAGGGAAGGCTTCTGCCAGGTTGGTGGGGCTGGGCTGAATCCATTTCCTCCCTTGGATTCTCCTGCTGGGATGAATCCCCACTGCTGGGGGGGAATGTGGGGGTTTGGTGATGGGGAATTGGGGGTGCATTCCCTGTGGAACTGGGGCTGCTGTCCCTGTGGAATTGGGGGTACATTCCCTGTGTAACTGGGGGTGCATTCCTTGTGTAACTGGGGGTGCATTCCCTGTGGAACTGGGGGTGCAATCCCTGTGGAATTGAGGGTGCAGTCCCTGTGGAATTGGGGGTGCATTCCCTGTGTAACTGGGGGTGCTGTCCCTGTGCAATTGGGGGCGCATTCCCTGTGGAATTGGGGGTACATTCCCTGTGTAACTAGGGGTGTAGTCCCTATGGAACTGGGGGTGCTGTCCTTGTGTAACTGGGGGTACATTCCCTGTGTAACTGGGGGTACATTCCCTGTGGAATTTGGGGCATTCCCTGGGCTGCTCAGCTCCAGTTTCCCCTCACCATGCCCTGGAACAGGAGCTGGGTCTCTCTCTCTCCAAAGCTCTGGGCTGGCACGCTGTGCCCGAGGGCTGCTGGCCCTGGGGGATGAGGACGAGCATCACTGTGGCTGTGGCATCTTTAGGGATCCCCAGCTCCAGGAATTCCTCAGCCTGAGGGAGGGAACTGTCAGCTCTGCCAGGTCGGGGCTGTGCCTCCCACTCCCCTCGGTGGTTTTTGTTCCCAGCTGGGGTTCCCAGCCCTGTTTTTGCTGCTCCTCCCTGGCCTCTTTCACGACAAAATCTCCAATTTCTGTCACATGCTGCTGAAATGTAGGACACAGAGAGGCAGGAGCTGCGTGGGTCTGAGTGCTGCAGCCAGTTCGAGTTAAATAGCAAGTGTTAACTACAACCACAGCGAAACAAGGAAAATTCTGAAAGCTTCTGCAATTCAAGAGGAGTTTTAGCAGAATTTACTTGTTTTAATTTTGCCCCTTTTGTGCTTAAGGTCCCTCATGTCATCCCAAGGCTTGTCCCTGGGAGGCTGAAGGGTCATGGAGAAGGTGACAAGATCTTCCTCGTGACAAGAGAGAAATGGTTTTTCTGTTCCAAGAAAGAGGCCAGTGAGGTTTGGTTCCTCAGTCCCAGCACATGACAGGAGGTGTCTGTCTGTCTGTCTGTCTGTCTGTCTGTCTGTCTGTCTGTCTGTAGTGCTGTCTTCAGGGAACACTTCCACCCTGGTGCTCAGCTGGGATTTGCCCTCTTTGTGTTGGCCAACAGGAGATGAAGAAAGTTAATTACCCTCCTGATAGCAGATATGGCACCGGGTGCTTCTGGCTTTGAGGAAAGTTTCTGAAGAGAGAAAAAGCACAAGCAGAAACAGCAGAGAGCTCTGAGGCAGCCCCAGGTGCAGATGAAGAATTTGGGCAGGTGGGAAGCTCAGCCCTGGGGCAGGGCAGGAGGTGATTTTATTCTCTCAGGACCAGGGCTGCTGAGCAGGCAGCGCTCTCAGGGGAGGATACCCAGCAAGGAAACCCAACTTCTGTGGGATAACAAAACCAGAAACCACCACCTTTGATCTCTGCCACAGCTTCGTGCTCTTACTGCAACACCCACACTGCCACTGAGATTGGCAGGAACTGCATCAGCACTGAGGGCCAAGGAGCCGTGCTGGGGGAGCAGCTCTGGGGGAGGCAGGAGCAGCAAAAGGCTGGGGTTTATGTGGATTTTTTTCCCCCCAAACACGGATAGTTTGGGATATTTCAGTTGATGCTGGGATCTAAGGGACCTGCAGAGCTGCTGCCCACAGCCAACACAGGTCAGGATGCAGCCTTGGAGAGATGCTGGTGCCAGGATTCTGGCTGGAATTAAGTCAGCTGCATGACTTGTGATGGTGCCCAGGATCTCCCAGCTCTCCAAGCTGCAATTTAGGCTTTTTCCCTGTTTTTTAAGCAGTACATCCTGGCCCTGCTGTGGACAGAGCTCCAGCCATGTGGGAATGCTGTGGGGTGGGGGATTGGTGTGATTGCTCCTCCCCTGGTGTTTCCCCCTCTCCGTGAGAGATCAACGACAGGAATTTCGGGAGAAATTTGCTTTTAAATGCGACCACCTCAGGTTTCCTCACTTCCCTGGTCGTTCACACAAGGATGCTCTCCCTGGTGGTCCTTCCCACCTGGATCTGTGGTGACAGCATCCAGGCACTGGAGCTGATTTACAGCCCTGTTAACAGCCCCCAGGAACAGCACAGAGGCTGGATTCATTAACGAGTCTTTATTAGCAAAAAATAAAAGATTTCTTTCATACAGGTAAAACAGGTGAAAGTTCACCCAGTGACAGAAGCTGTGCTGATGTTGTCCTTGGCTCCAGGGCTGTCCTTGCTTCTCCCACAACTTCGAAGTTGTTGGGAGGGGAAAACAAGCACAGAATTGGCTTCATGTGCCCAGGGGAGAAACTTAATTTAAGTTTCACAGATTTTGGATGCCCTTGAGCCTAAGCTTTCAGCAGGAGGAGCATTCCTGCCCTGCTCTGGGATATCCCATTCCCGTGTGGGCAGGCTGCCAGCAGGAATTCCCTGCTGCCACCAGAACTGTCCAAAAAGAATAAATCTGGGATAAATTAACTCTCCTCAGCTGGGACTTGCACAGCAAACACCAAACTGGCAGAGTTTCATGGGCTGGGGGCCCTTCCACTTCTAAATATTAGAAGTAAAACCTCTCTTGGGGTTGTGGCATTTTCCTCTGGCTCAGGATCCACCTCAGGGGTGAGCCCTAAAATCAGCCACTTTTGGGGGCACCAAAGCTCCAACAGCTCGTGGGGATTAAAAATCCAATCCCACCACCAGCAGTGCTGGGAGCAGCAACCCCATGGATTTGAATGCAAATTACCCGAGCCACCTTAAAATGGTGGTTAATTAAATATCCTCCAACATCTAAAAGAAAATGAACAGCAGTAAAACAGTGAGTAAAACCCAGCCAGAGACTGGAAAACAGCAAGGGTAACTTTGGAAAGTGCAGAGTGGCCAAACAGCAGCTCTGGAAGGCAGATACTGAGCAATATTTAAGTCAAGTTCTATTAGAACCAAACATTTCATTCCTATTACTAATTTTTTTTTTTTTTTAAGTTTAATCTGGACTAATCTACAGGCTGAAGTCTAAAATGGAGTGGCTTTTTCTCCTCCTAAACGTAAAACCACCTGATTGCATAAATAAATAGAGGAGAGGGTCATTTGCCTAAAATTAAATTTTGTTGAAGTCAGAGCTTTTAGGCCTTGCTCCTAATTAGGAGTGGATTTAACTCAGGATAAGCTCAGCTCAGTGTCTGCCCTGCAGAAAAATGCTGCTCTGAATAAAATAGCACTATGATAATATTAAAAATTAAACAATAAATAGTAATTTACAAGCTCATCGCTCCTTTCTTCAAAACATACTGTAAACATCAACACTGAGGTATTAGAAGTAATAAATAATAAATTCAACTATTAAAAATAATAACTCTTAAATACAACATTAAGCTGGAAGTTATTGACGTGTAACTCTTGACCTGAACCTAGAGATAACTTAATTTGAGCTCTTGCAGCCTAAAGTGATTTTTAAACGAGTGATCTGGTGTGGAGAATGTGGAGCCAGGGATGCTCTCAGTTCCTTCTCATTGTTAAATATTTTTCGATGTAGTTGATGAAGATGTCAAACTCTCCCATGGCCTTGTAGATTCCGTTCTTGTTCATCTGCAGGGAGAGCCGGGGGTGTTTAGTGTGACTGTCCCAGATGTGTGATGTCCAATTCCTGGACAAATCCTCCTTCCATGGGCACCTCCCAATCCCCTTGTAGCTCCAGAACTCCCACCCCCTTCAACCATCACTCTGCAGTCCTCTGCTGCAAGAATTTGTGTGATGAAAGGCTTTTTTTGGGTTCTGCTCTCCCCTCTTTGCCATCTCTGCCCTGCCATGGTCTCCCAGCCCAGCCTGAGTGTGGCCTTACCTTGCTGAAGGTCTCCTTGATGTGCTTCATGCTCCTGCTCCTCTCCTCACAGGTGAAGAATTTGTGCTGCAAAGGGACACGAGCAGCAGCTTCAGCCCCAGGGGTTCCTCCCCAGTGGCTGTCCCCTCCTCCTGTCCCTTGTCACTGCTGTTCCTACCCTCCCCTTCCCCTGTGTGGCCACAGGGGCAGCGATTCCAGTGCCCTGATGGGAAGGAGCTCGGAGTGACCCCAGCCCTGTGTCCCTGCTGGGGACAGCAGCTCCCTTTGTGGGTCAGGGTTTGTCCCCTCTGACTCCAGTGATGGGCTCATGGCCACACCAGGTGTGATTTCAGCAGCTCCAGCATCCAGGTAAGGGCCAGATCTCCTCCTGCCCTCCCTTTGTCTCCTCAGCCAGGCTCTGGTTTGCAGGGCTGGCTGCACCAAGTGCTCCTGCAGCACCAGCCCAGAACTGATGTGAGCACAAACCCCATCCCTCAGCACCCTGTCCTCCTGGATCCTGCTCCTCCAGTCCATCCACCCATGTCTGAGCACCCTGCCCTTCTGCATCCCTGCTCCTCCAGTCCATCCACCCCATCCCTGAGCACCCTGCCCTCCTGCATCCCTGCTCCTCCAGTCCATCCACCCCATCCCTGAGCACCCTGCCCTCCTGGATCCTTCTTCTCCCTCCATCCACCCCATCCCTGAGCACCCTGCCAGACTGGATCCTTCTTCTCCCTCCATCCACCCCATCCCTGAGCACCCTGCCAGACTGGATCCTTCTTCTCCCTCCATCCATCCCATCTCAGAGCTGCCCTGTTCCTGGGCATCCTCTGCCCACCCCAGCAGTGTCCCAGTGCTGCTGTCCCCACTCACACAGCGTCTCATCATGGCTCTCAGGCTCAGCAGGAGGTTGCCCAGCTCGCCCATGCCGTGCTGGTGCTGAGTGCTGGTCCTCATGGCACTGGGCAGCACCTCCTCCATGTAGAACCCCATCATCTCCGACACCGACTGGCAGCCGAGGCTCCCCTGGGGGACAGGAGGGGGGAGCCTGGTTGGGGACAGCCACCAGCACTGGGTGTGGGCTTGTACAAACCAGAGCTGGGCCAGGAACCTCGTGCCAACCCCACCAGAGTGTCCCTTCAGGGTGGCACAGCCAGCCTGGTGTGACAGCAGCACGTGCCCCAGTTTCCAGCCTGCTTCCCTTCTTAGGAAACGCCTGCCCAAGGATGGGGAAGGAGGAGGAACTGGCAAGGGAATGAGATTCTTACCTTGAATTCCTCCAGCAGGTCAGGGCTGAGCAGTTGGGTGCTGAGGTCGTCATCTTTTGATTGCTGGGGAAGGACGGAATTGAAAAATGAGCTTTTTCAGGCAGGAATCAACTCTTTCCATTTACCCTAATAAACGTTCCCTCCCTTGGGTGCATTTAGGGTCTCCCTGCAGCGACGACACCCAGTGTGAGCAGAGCCCAGTGACACCAGGCAGAGGAGTCACTGTGGCCTTGCAGCACAAGGACTGTCAGCTCAGGCCAGCAAGAAAATGAAATCACAACCTTTGGTGCCATTGAAATCGTGAACGTGGAACACCAGGGGCTGAGCTGGGGCTGCTGGCTCTCCTCAGCTGCAGACACCAAGGCTCTCCAGAGAGGTCTCACAGCCCTGGCAGCCCTGGGAGCCCCCCAAATCTCTCTGCCAGGGCAGGAAGGTTCAATCCCCCTGCTTTGGTCACCCCTGTGCTCCTCCAGCTGATGGGGAAAAGGAGGGGTTTGTTCTCCTGGTGCCTCCTTTGCACCAGCTGCAGTGGGGTGGGCTGGCACCATCCAAGTTATTAAAAGCTTAAAAGCTGCCCTGAGAGGTTAAAAATATTCCCTCCCAATATTATCTGTGAGATTGACAGCCTGCTCTGCATCTACAATCTTGGCTGTGTTCGTTCGATGACAAATACAAACCGTGACATTAGTTTGAGATTTAATCTGGAGAATTCTCTTGTTTCACTGTTAAAACACATTGATGTGGACTAAAGCAGTCCCAGGGCTGTGACCAAGCCCCTCTGCCAGTGCTGATGCCATGGCAGATGCTCGGAGTGCATCCTGTGCAGTTTGCTCAGCTCCTGTGATGCAGAGCAGGGACCTTGCACAGCGCAGCTGTTGAGTGACTGCTCTGCCCCTCCACTCATAAAACACCCTGTGCAGGTTTTGTGGTTCTTTCAAAGCAAAAAAATCTGCAGCAAAAGATTCCCCTTTTCACCTGGCACTGGCTTCAGCAGGGCTGGACTTTGTTGCTCTAAAGAAAAAAAAAACCACTATTTCCCTCTGTTAATTCAGTGACTAACTTGGTTTGCAACGTTTCAGGGGAAGCCTGGCTAGAAAAGTTTGCAGAGGTTCATTTTGAAATCTCGAGTTCATTGTCATAAATACGAGGAAGAAAAAGCCTGGCAGATTTTCTCTCAGTGAGCAGCAAAACCGAGCTGCTCTGGCTCACCCCGTCAGGCAACTCAGCCAAATCATTTCTGCTGGGAGGAGGAAGCTCTTCCCCCCTCCTCCAGATCCCAGAACTCTGCAAGAAAGTCAAAAGGAGAAGACAAAAATAATGATACTTACAAAATAATCCTTGATTTCCTCAAACTTGACCCTCAGCTCTCTGAGCTTGACAGGCAGGAGCTGGGGGAAGTGAGGGCAGGAGGGTTGGGCACGGATGGGCACGGTGCCCAGCAGCAGCAGCAGCAGCAGCAGGGTGGGCACGGCTGTGCCCCTGGAACAGGTCCTCATGCTGTGGGGAAAAGCTGCTCCCCTCTGCTGCAGCTCTTGGCTGAATCCCACGGGAGGGTCCAAAGCAGATCTGCAGCTTTCACCTTGATGGAGCCCCTAATTTATACTCTCAAAACATCACTCCGTTTCCTCTCCCCATTTCCTGACGAGCAATATTGGGGTTTTAAGTCATTCATTAAGCCCAAATGTCACTTGGGTTCCCGTCAACTTGGGTTTCCTGTGACCCCCCTCCTCTCCTCACACCCCATCAATTTTTTTGTGCTTAGACTCTGCATATTTTTTTACATTGCTTGTTTCTTGTAAATTTAGCTGTGGCTGAGGAGGAAAGCTGCAGAGACACACAAAGAAGCAAAGATGCTGCGTGAGGTTACTTTATTCTAACAGTTCCATTTTTTATTTTTGATGAATGTTGTATGGTTAGGGGAAAAAAAACCAAACAGTGTTGCTACTTTTAAATCTCAGTATCAAACCTGCAGAGAGCATCACTCAGCAGAATTGCTTTTCATGAACTGTACAAATTCCCTGTCTCTTCCTTTGACATTCGAATCTGCGAACACACATCAACGTCTGAAATCTTCATTTTTAATTCATTTGTTGGGGATTTTTTTCTTTTTCAATTAACGCACGAGTCAGCTGAAGCCAACGTGAATTTTCACACTGAGCTCAGCAAGCTCAGTTTGTGCTCCCAAATATCAGCTGGATGCCAACGGGATCAGAGGATCCCAGTGGAGGATTCCAGCCCTGCTCTGATCCCTTGTGGATTCTGCAGGGCAGGATCAGGATTTGTGCCACATCTTTGATGCCTGGTGTCGAAATGCATGAGCAGGTCATAAAAATTCATTTCCCATTCCTTTTAAAACTTATTTCGTTTCCTAGAAATGGACAGCAGCCCCATCCAAGCAGCAGTGTGTCCTGTCTTTGCTGGGACTTATTGTCCCAGCTGTGATAAAAGTGTCCCTTTTGGAGCTGCAGAGAATTCCTGTGACGTCTCCCCATTTTCCGCTTCCCTCTCTTTTCTCCTCTCTTTCTATATCTACTTTAGCCCACACCCCCTGCTTCCTTGGGATAAAGATTTCACTTATTTATTTGGGAATTTGGCATCCAAGAAAGTGAGAGGGGAGATAAATTTGGCTTTTCTGAAATCAGGGGGTTTTCTTTGAAATCCCTCATGTTATTTTTAGAGCCTTCCTCCATTAGGGAACAAATCCCTTAAATTCTCATCTCCCTCATCGTACTGATCTTCTTCCAAGTTGAATTTGTGAAGCTCTGAGAGAGAATTTATTGCTGGAAAAAAAAGAAAAAAAGCTGGAAAAATGCAAAATATTGTTTGTTCCTGCACACCGAGAGTTTTTCACTTTATTTTTAGGAGCAGGAAGGGAGAAATGGTTGGCATTGCACATGTGCAAGAGTAAAGGGGATGAAGCACCAGCAACTGGAGAGTCTGAGGCAGGGGAAGTGTGGGATTTTGTGAGTTCTTTTCCTTTTTTCTGTTGGTGTTGCCTCTTCCAGAGGCCATGGGGAAGCTGCTCCTGGGGAATCACTGCAGGGACAACACTGCAGCTGAATCATGGCCTGGGTCATGGGTTTGGTGGTCCCTTTTTGTTCCCCTGCTCTAACCCAGCCTTGGGGTTTTTCCCCTTGGCTGTCAGCAGAATCCATCTGGAAGAAGAAGAGCAAAAAGCAAAATTAATCCTAAACTCAATTCCCACAGGCAGAATCCCTGGCATCCCACACAGGTGCAGGATTTTTCCTTCTTTTGCATTCATTTGAACCTGCCAGGGGCCAATAAATTTATTGGGGTCAATAAATCTCCAGTGCCAAGACCTGGATGGCTGCTGAGGCTTTGTCAGGGTGTGGAAACTGATGTGTGAGGCTGGTCTGTGTAACCCTGGATCCTCAAATCCTGGAGTTAATCAGATATTTCTGCAGGGAAGGATGCAGCCCCAGGAGCTGCTGTTTTTATGGGATACATGGCAGACGGGCTTGGAACAGAGCAAAACAGAATCCTCAGGTTGGAAGAGATCTTTAAATCCTTGAGTCCAACCCAGCCCTAACACCTCACCTAAACCCTGCCACATCCAGTTTGTTTCTAAACACATCAGGGATGGTGACTCCACCACCTCCCCTCTCCAGGTGAGGTTTCCTCAGGTGAGTTTCTTTGCAGACGACTGAAAAGTGTCAAAGTTTTGAAAAACTAAAAGTAGATTCAGGGTGCAAAAAACCCCACCCTGAATCTATAATCCATTGGCCCAATTGGGCAGAACGTTCCAGCATTTTATCACTCTCAGTAAAGAACTTTTTCCTGACATCCAACCTGTGCAGCAGCAGGAGCTGGAGCAGCCCCACGGTTTTGGGAGAGGAATGATGGATTTGTAAGTTTGCTGAGAAATTAAATTGGATATTGAAAGCTGAAAGAAGCAAGGGGGAAGCCCCGTAAATTCCATAAGTGTTAAAAATTCAAAGGGAAGGGTTCTACATTAGAGGGGAATCTCAGGTATCAGGTGTTCTGGGAGGTCTGGACCTCTCAAGTACCTCAGACAGTGGGGAAAGAGAGAGGGAAATGTGGCCAGGAAACTGGGATACAAGGGAGGGAAATTAGGATAGAAAAAAAGGAAATTGGAAAAAAATGGGAAGGAAATTGGGAT
>JAGMWU010000028.1:1135734-1154281 GCA_018697195.1 Certhia americana
GAAATTGGAAAAAAATGGGAAGGAAATTGGGATAAAAGGGAGGGAAATTGGGATAAAAGGGAGGGAAATTGGGATAGAAAAAAAGGAAACTGGGACAAAAGGGAGGGAAATTGGGACAAACGGGAGGGAAATTTATATTAAAAAAGGAAATTGGAATAAAAGAGAAGGAAACTGGGACAAAAGGGAGGGAAATTGGGATAAAATGGAGGGAAACTGGGATAAAAGGGAGGGAAACTAGAATAAAAGGGAGGGAAATTGGGATAAAAGGGAGGGAAATTGGGATAAAAGGAGGCTGCAGCCTTCAAAAATTCGGGAGACCCCAAGGGAATGCCCCATTCTTTGAATCTCCTTTTTTTCCAACAAAATCAAAGGAGTCCTCTGTCTCCTTTTTGGACATAAACCTCTGGTGTTTGTGAATTAATTTCCCTGACACCCCTGCCCAGGAGCTGAGCCTTCATTTCCAAACCTCTCTCATTTGGAGCCACCCTGGCTCTCCACGAAGTCACCTCTGCCATCCCCAGTGTGCCCGGCTGCTCTGGCTGGTGCCCAATTCCTGCTGTGGGAGCTGGGGTTGTGTTTTTTTGGGGAGCCGGCAGCTGTCGGAGTCTGGAATTATCAGAAATATTTCTTTGCATGTTTAAGAGATTTTAAGATGTCTGACAAACTGTGTTTGTAACCTTTGTTCATGGAAAAAAAGGGCTTTTAGGCTCTGGGATGATGCAGAGTTTTCAAGAGTGTGTATTAGATTGTAGAATGGTGTGTGGTTTTATCACAGGGAGAGAATTTTAGATTTATGGGACTTTTAGGATGGTCAGCAGGTGAAGATAAGATGGAGAAGTTCACTTGGCTTTTGGGCTTCCTCCTTTTTCCTCATCTGCTCCATGTTCTGCTGTGAGGTGGCACATTTGGCTTAGAATAGAGTCTAATTTTCTAACATAGATAATAGTTATTGGAAAAGTATTATAAATACTGATTATGTGGATTGTAGTATAAATATCCAAACCCTGTGAGGGTGGGTTTTTTGGGGGGAGAGTGCCTGAATGTGTCCTGCTGCACAGATCTCTGCAGGGCAGGAGAAGAATGTAATGATAAGAAATAATAAACTATGAAGAAAACATCAGAAGAGACAGCTCACAGCCTTTCCTTTTCAAGATCTCTGGGCTGGGGAAAACACAACTGTACATTCTCGGGGTCACAGGAAAACAGCGGGCAACAGAGACACGCAAAAATATTTTATTTTTTTTAATAAACCAAAGAGGCAGCAGCGTCAGGGAGCTGTGCCCGTTCCGCAGAGGAAACTCTGGCGTGCGCAGCGCCATCCTGGGCTGTGTTTACCTGCGTTTCCTCTGCCTCCTCACACATCTTGACGGGGCACGTTTTGCTGTGACTCAGCCGTGCTGTGGAAAGGCGGTGGTTGCTCTACGACACCCGAGGTTTGTGAATGAAGAGAGCATCTTCTTCCTAAAGAGTGTCCAGGGGTTGTGGGTGTAGCGCTGAGCCCTTTAGCTCTCGTCTTTGCCGAGGAGATGGCTTCAAGGAAGGAGCTGCTCAAAAAGTGTTTGGTGTGATTTTTACCCCACCTCCCACAAACTTCTGACAGCCAGAAGCAGCGGGGCAGCAAACGCTGCTTCTGCACTGAAACAGAAGCCAAAGGCTTTCTCCTAACATCCCACAATTCTGCTCCTCCAGCCCATCCACCCCATCTCTGAGCACCCTGTCCACCTGGATCCTTCTTCTCCCTCCATCCACCCCATCCCTGAGCACACCGCCAGCCTGGATCCTTCTCCTCCAGCCCATCCACCCCATCCCTCAGCAGAGGGTGAGGAGAGGCTTGTCCTGGGCAGGGTTTGGGGTTGGATGTCCTCATGGTCCCATCATTGGAGCAGGGTGGCACCTCACCCTGAGAATTGAAGGGGCTTTTCTTATCTTGGCAAGGTTTGATGTGACAATTTTTTTTTTTTTTTTTTTTCCTTCTTGGTCCTTGCATTGCTTTTGGACAGAAGGATGTTGTGTAGTACCATTCCTGGAGAGATTTCACCTTCCCTGGAGGGATTTCATCTTCCCTGGAGGGGTTTCACCTTCCCTGGAGAGGTTTCACCATCCCTGGAGGGATTTCACTGTCCCTGAAGGGGTTTCGCCATTCCTGGAGGGGTTTCACCTTCCCTGAAGGGGTTTCACCTTCCCTGGAGGGATTTCACTGTCCCTGAAGGGGTTTCACCATCCCTGGAGGGGTTTCACCATCCCTGGAGGGGTTTTACCTTCCCTGGAGGGATTTCACTGTCCCTGGAGGGGTTTCACCATTCCTGGAGGGGTTTCACCTTCCCTGAAGGGGTTTCACCATCCCTGGGGGGATTTCACCATCCCTGGGGGAATTTCTCTGTCCCTGAAGGGGTTTCACCATTCCTGGAGGGGTTTCACCATCCCTGGAGGTGTCCAAGGAATGCCTGGAGTTGGCACTCAGTGCTCTGGTCTGGTGACAGGGTGGGGATCACTCCCAAGTTGGACTCAATGATCTCAGAGGTCTTTTCCAGCCTCAGTAATTTTCTGCACTCTCTATTCTAGACATAACTTGGAGGATCCCCTCAATTTCCAGACTGTCACAGTGGTGGTGCTTTGTCTTTGCTTTTCAGAAATTCCCCATTTCTCATCCCTCCAGATCTGGATGACCTGCTGCTGGTGACGCTCGTGGGGAAGCAGGGACTTGGTGGCCTTTCCTTCACCCTGTGTTTGAAGCCATGGCTTTGCCCTCTCAGCAGCCCAGTGCTGATGACTAACAATTCCTGGTGAAGCACCAAATGCTCTGCTTTGTGTTTTTTTTTTTTTTTTTCAAGAATTTTTCCTGCTGGCGAGGCGTGACGTTGGATATTTCACATGTGGAAACATGGTCAGAACTCGTGGCATGACTCACGTCAACCTCAACAGGTAAATCCCAAATTACTCTTTGGAAATTTGACCAATGTCACTGGTTTATCTTGTCCAGAAATGGGTTATTAATCATGAATTGGTGTCCTTGGGACTTTGATGTGACTGCTAATGTGACACAGAGACAGTGCTACAGAAGAAGTTCTTAGAAGGTGAAGAATTTCCACGTGATTAAGCTGGAAGTGTCTGGAATTGCCACATGAAAGAATCAAGTGATGGAAACTTTCTCCCCTCTGTAGATTCAATTTTGGTGATGAACTTAACTGAGAAATAACTTAACTGAGGAATATTTGCACTTTTTACTGCACATGTAAACCTCCCAATATTTGCAGTTCTGTCGCAGCCTAAGGCAGAGATTGGACAACATCCAAATTTAATATCCCCCCTGGAATTCCGGGGTGCCCTCTGCCAACCTGGAAGAGCCAGCTGTGCTTTATTCCCTATTTTCCATATCTTTTGCCACTTTAAGCCCTTCTCTGATGGCTGTGAGGAGTTGTGGATGAGGTCAGTGATGCTGCCATCATCCACTCCACAAAGCAAACAGAGCTGTTGTTATATCTTCATTTCTTCTATTCTGCCCTGAAATCAGCTGCTGACAGGAATTTTGTGATGCTCACAGCACTGTCCTTAGAGAAACTAAGGAGTCTCAGGAGTGGGGTCTGCACTCCAAGAGAGCTTTCCTCAGGTGAGTTTCTTTGCAGACAAATAAAAAGTGTAAAAATATGCAAAAAATCCCCCCTGAATTTATAATCCATTGCCCCAAATATAATTTGCACTGCCTCATTTTTATTTTTTTTTAATTTGAGCCTTCCACAGAAGCAATTTTGAGCAGTTCCTGCCCTGAGCAGCTCATTGCTCAAGTGCTGCTTTGAGGAGTTTCTTTTTTCAAGTTCTGGCATGACTTGGGGGGTGAGGAGGGGGAGAATGTGTGGATCTCCTGGAGAATATTTGCTTTGTCATGATTTATTACCAAAACTCTCACCAATAACACAAACCCAGCCTATTTATAGTGCTGAGGGGTCATAAGACAGAAACTCCTTATCACGGTTTGAGAAATTTTGAGAAATCAGATGAGGCCAGGCCTCTCTGTGTGACCCTGGGGTGAATTTCAGAGCCAGTTTCACTCACTTTCCCCAGCAGCAGCAGGCCCTGCAGCCAGCCCTGGCCTGGCAACTCCCCCCGTGGGTTTTTCGGTGATTTTTGTGCGGCGTTCATGCAGAAGATTTGGAAATCCTGGGTTTTCTTTGCTGAGGAGGGGGATGCTGGCTCATCCTCGGAGCTCAAGGGATGCTGCAGCAGCCCTGGTGCTGCCAGGGGATTTCCCACAGGCTCCCACTTTTTCTGCTCCAAAAGCTTTGCTGTGGTTTTTTTTGATTAAAAAATGATCCACCAGATGAACTTTTCAGAGATTTCAGAGGCTTTTAAAAATGTTCAGATCCTCCTTCTGTTTTCTTTTTTTTTTTTAAACAGGAGGAACAGGTGATCCTGACAGATTATCCTACTATGGAGACCCAAAGAAAATCATGCAGTAGATTGGTATGAGTTGGAAAAGACTATAAAGATCATTTATTTCCATCTCTGGGGACAGAAGTTGAGTTATAAAAGCAATTTCAATTGTAATCTTGCTGCTCCCCATGGGGGCCCAGGTGTCAGCTCCTCTCCTGCTCAGAGCTGCTCTCCTCGAGCTTCTTCACCAATTTCCCTGGGATTTATCTTTCTGTGGAAGCCTGAGGAAGATTTGCTTCATTAACAGCATCAGACATTTATGTCTCTGTTTGGTTATTGCTCTCCTGTAGCTTTTGAGGGCTGTAACTAGGAAGTGGAAGATGAAGTTGAATGGTGGAAAACCCCTCTCACTGTTTAAAAATAAGAAGACACAAAAACATGTTTTGAAGCAAACTTCCTCTGTGGTGGGGAAAGGAGAGATGGGAACTCCATCCCTTCTCCTCAGCTGTGTCCAGCAATGTCTGCTGAAAATACAAAGTCAAATGAAGAGCTAAAATCCTCACAGTGCCTCTGATTTATATTGTTGGCTAAAAGGGGTTGTGTAGGGAGGAAATGCTCTGCATTTTCCAGAGTCTCTGGTGTTCTCTGAGATCAGGGACAGAAGGCCAAGCTGGTGCTCCCCATGTGTGCCAGCATCAGGCAGAGCTGTCCAGGAGAATTGGAGAAACTTCTGGAAAAACCAACCTTGTATCAGAACACGATTTCCCAGGAATTTACACCTAGAGGAAAGCAAAACAAATGCCAAATTTTCCTGGTTTTTCCCCTTCCCAGAGGACGCGTTATCAAATAAGGCAGGAATTGGTGGAGCCCTGTGGCTGTGAGGTGCCAGCTGTCCCCTCTTGTCCCTGAGTGCCCATCTCTGTGCCCTGGGGATCAGAGCTGGAGCAGAACTCACGTTCACGTGCATCCATCCCGAAACCAGCCTTGGCTCCTCGGGGTTGTGAAATTGAGAGGGGCAATATTAACCCAAAACCGAAACCTGGCGCCGCGGGCCGGTTGCGTACGGAGCCAACAGCGAATTTACTGAAACACAGCTTTCAGTTTTGGTGAAAGCTGAACCTGGCTGGCTATTGGATTGATTCATTTGCTCCCTGGATTGTTCAAAAAGCGGAGCTGATAGCAGCCAGCTTTCAGTTTCTCCTTCATTAGGCATCATTTATTGCCTGCAGTGTCAGCAAGTTTCATCCTGGGGGCAAACCCAGGGGCTGTGGTGGGACTCTCAGATCCATTGGCTGCTCCAGCCTCAGGCCAAGACTGATATTCCATCAAAGGATATTTTGGGAATGTGGTTTAGGGGTGGCTATGGGGTGCTGTTGTTGATTATTGGATTGGGGGATCTCGAAAGTCTCCTCCAACCTGGGTATTCTGCCTTTCTGTGGAGTGCCTGGTGTGACTTCTGCTGTCACAGATTTGAGTTCTCCAAAAATAAGGATTGAGGGAAGAGCAGGAGAGCTGGGAAATGGATTTGGGTGATGGGGAGCTGGGTGGTGAGACCAGGAGCTGGGTGATGGGGTTGGGAATGCTGAGAGCTGGGTGATGGGATTGGGAATGTTGAGAGCTGGGTGATGGGGTTGGGAATGTTGAGAGTTGGGTGATGGGGTTGGGAATGCCAAGGGCTCTGTGATGGAGTTGGGAATGCTGAGAGCTGGGTGATGGAGCTGGGAATGCTGAGAGCATGGTGATGGAGTTGGGAATGCCAAGGGCTCTGTGATGGAGTTGGGAATGCCAGCAGACCCTTTCCCAGAGCCCAGTGCTGCTCCCAGTGGTGTTGGTGCTGCTGGTGGCACCACTCTTGGCATGTGATGGGTGGTTCCCTCCCTCTCCTTTTTGGGCAGGTTCTGAGCTGTTGCAGTTTTGGGATGAAAATTTCCCAAGGGAAATTTAATTCTCCAGTTGGTCTCTGAACTGGGCAGGGGTGGGTTGGGCTCCCCTGGGCTGGTCCTTGGCATCACAGAGAGTGTGAACAGCCTGGGTTTGGGCACAGGGACACTTTGGGTGGACTCACACGGACACGGAGGTGGCAGCTGAAACCCAAGTGCTATATAGTTAAAAAAAAAAAAAAGCTTTTTGAGCTGAGCTGGATTATTTAACTCTAAAAGCCTGAAATATGCATTTCCCTGTGGGGAAGATGCCATTTATGATAACCAAAATACGAGTTAACAATTTGCCAGAGCAGAGGAAACAATTATCTAACCTTCCACACCCCCACCCTGATAACTAAATGAATTTTCTGCAGAAAGCTGTTGATGCTCGAGATCCTCCACCACGCTTTTCCTCTTCCTCAAAGGTGAATCTGAGAAGAGGAGGGGAAAAAAGAAAATTTCCTATTCTTTCTCTTTTTTTTGCAATTTCTTTCCCCTTTCCGGGTGAAATCCTGTCTCAGCAGCATCAGTGCCATCGATGAGTCACAGGGCAAGTGTCACATCTGTGCTGGGCAGGAGGTGACACAGGTGGTGGCATTGCTGGGACCAGTCCCTGACTTGGCCAAGGGCATCCAGCCAGGACAGGGGGAGCCCAGGGTCACCTGGGGTGATGCTCCCTGGAGGACATGGCACTGTCCCCTTCCTGCTGCACCTGGGGACACCCTGGGCTGGGCTGGGGGTGTCTGACAATGGCAGGAGGAGCCCCAAAGGTGATGCCCTAAATCAGGAGGATTCAGGCATTGTCTTGGGGTGAGGGACATTGTCTTGGGGTGAGGGACATTGTCCTGGATGAGGGACATTGTCCTGGATGAGGGACATTGTCTTGGGGTGAGGGACATTGTCCTGGATGAGGGACATTGTCCTGGATGAGGGACATTGTCCTGAGTGAGGGACATTGTCCTGGATGAGGGACATTGTTTTGGGGTGAGGGACATTGTCCTGGATGAGGTAAATTGTCACTGGATACGGGGAACATTGTTTTGGGGTGAGGGACATTGTCCTGGATGAGGGACATTGTCCTGGATGAATGTCCTGTCCCAGGCTCTCTGAAGGTCCCTGAGCCCCCCAGAGCTGGGAAAGGAGCTGCTCTGCCCATCCAAAAGCTCCTGAGAATCCTGGGCACCGTGAACCTCTTGGAAGGAATCCTGGAAAGCAGCTGAACTTTTGCTCTGGAAGTTGGCTGAATCAAAAACCGCGTTTCCCTGAGCCCAGCCACGCTCAGCCTGTTGCTCCCTACGAGGCAGCACCCAGTGTTTGATTTTCAGAATTATTCAAGTGGTTGTGGCTCGAAACGTGACTGAGGAGAGGGTACACGATGTACCTCTCCAGCAGCACCTCCTCACTGAGTGTTTTCTGACTCATTTGTCGAGTTTACCGCAAAAAACAATTTTTAAAAATTTTACTTCTGTCAGCAGCATTGCAGGGCTGGGGCTGGGCTGGAGCTGGAGCTGGCCCTGGCCAGGCTTTCTGCCCATTACGAGCTGCACTAATTAAGAGAGGAAAGAGCAATCTGTCATGGAAAAGCCCTCTGCCAGCCCTGACAGAGACGCCAAGCTCATGGAAAAAGTGACATCAGGGGTGGCACCTGTAGGGTGCTGCTGGGTTCAGGAGGATGGTGCCAGATTAGCAAAGGAGGTTTTGGCTCTGGATTGGAGGGACAGGGATTTCTTGACAATTAAATATTGATTTTTAAGGAGCTGAGAACTGCGTTTCACCTTTCCATTGACGCCCAGAGGACTGGCTCACAAATTACGTCACTTCAAGCGTCAAGGAAATTACTTTGGTGCAGAGAAATCAAGTAGAAACAATTTCTTCTGCTGCTGAAAGAAGAATTACAAGTCTTTGACAGGGGTTTTGGTGAGCCACAGGATTATAAAGGCAGGTGTAACACCCTACACAATCATTTTTGTTTCATGTGGCTGAGTTGTTTTTTGCAGCTCTTTTCCTGAAGGAGATCAGGAAGGGTTCTTCAGCTGGATGTTGTTATTAAGGCTCAATTCTTCTTTTATGAAAGTATCTAGAAGCATTTCTCTCACTCACGTTCTCTGAGGCTCTGGGGACCTGAGAAAAACCATTATCAGGCTCATATCTGAAATGATGGTTTGCCTAAAGCTGCTGTGAAACTGGGGTGATGACAAAAAATGGCAAACCAAGGCTGGGCTGTCGAGTGTTATCAGAACTTCTTAGAGAACAAAAAGTGCCTTGAAAGGCACTATTGAATCTGCTTTATCACCCTGAGATGCTTTACTGGAAACCTGATGTTAAACTGATCTGGGACCAGTCCTTGAGAGCAGGGCGCCCTCGGATCAGAAGAGCTCGATGACGATTTCTTTAAGGATATTTTTTTAGGATGGAATGAATTATTTGAAATGAATGATTGGGATTTAATTCAGCTGGGTGTGGGCCAGGCTCAGGATTGCAGTAACTCCCAGTGACAGCATTGGGGTGCACAGGGGATGGAGCAGGGCTGAGCTCCCCGGGGTGAGTCAGTGTCTTGTCCCCTTGGAGCCTTGTCCCTGTCAAGCTCTTGGGCTCTCCAGGACCGTGTCCTGTGTGAGTCACTGCCCTCAGCCCTTTGTCTGCAGCACCCTGGTGCTTTCTGCTGCCCTGGAGATGTTTTGTCACCGCAGCAGTGACGGCGCTCGGTGACGGCGGTGCTGGCACTGTCCCCATGATGCTGGGGACACTGTGGGCTCCAAGAGGCTCCTTCCTCTGAGTGTTCTTCTCCAGCTGCCCTGGGGCTGTTCCCTCTGACCCCTGTGGGGCTGCTGCTCACCATAAATTCCCATAAATTATTTCTCGGATAAGTCGATGACACCCAGGGCTGAGTTTTTAATTCCTGCACGCCAGGGCAGCTGGCTCCCAACCCTCTCTGCTGCCTTTGCTTGCTCTTTGGGCCCTCAGTAACCTTAGAGTGCCCTGTCACAACGTGCCTGCCATCAATTCCCGAGGGAGGAGCCCTCCCCCGGTAGCTGGAAGTGTTCCTGGGGAGAGGAAAGTTTTCCCTGCCCCATTCCCAGCGCTGCAGTGCCCGAAATGTTTAACTGTGCCCAGAGTGCCTGAGGAAATCACTTCCCATTTCACTGAGCTCATCTGCAGCGTCACGATGCTGAGTTTCAGAAATCCCTGTTCCTTCTTTCCCCCTTCCTTCTCAGAGCAAAAGAGGCAAGATTTGCAGTTTCATTGAGGGTGTTTTCATGCTGGTGGGTTGATGACAGCTTGGGGAAAGCCACTCTGGGGTGATTTGCTTCCATCTGGGTTCGGTCCAACCTGTGCTGGTGGCTTTAAACTATCAGAGAGCAGGGCTGGATGGGATTTTGGGAAGAAATTCTTCCCTGTGAGGGTGATGAAGCCCTGGCACGGGGTGCCCAGAGAAGCTGTGGGTGCCCCATGATCCCTGGAAGTGTCCAAGGCCAGGTTGGACATCGGGGCTTGGAGCAGCCTGGGACAGCAGGATGTGTCCCTGCCCATGGGACACGAGGTGTGTGAGGTCCCTCCTGACCCAAACCATCCTCAGAACCCTGCTGGTTCCCACCTTCTCTGAAATGAGGCTTTTGGCCATCCCCCAGCTCCATCACTACCATTCCACAGTAAAACCCCAAAATCAAAATATCTCTGGGTCATTCCCCACCCCGCTGGAGTTTTCCTCCTCTGTGCCCTCGTGCTGAGGGTCCTGCTGATTCTTTTGCTTTGCAGAAGGTCAGTGACAGGACAGAGAGGCTGAGGGACACATGCAGAGACCTCTACAAGGCCCTGGACCGCAATAATCCAACATTTCCCTCCTGTTCCTGTATCATCCCAGCATCTCTCCTCCACCTCCCCCACAGCCACATCTCTCCTTTGCCTTCTGGCTCTTGGCTGACCCACCCTGGGTGTCAGTTCAGTTACCAAAAGGAAAAAAAAAAACAAAAAAACCAAAAAGAAAGAAATCCTTTCATGTCATTGTGCATTTACATAATGAAGTAAGAACTCCCTGCCTCTTCCCTTGTTTCCTCACCCGGGCTGGGTGTGCACCAGGTTCCTGGGAATGCTGCCACTTCCTCTGCTTCCAGAGAAACTTCTGCTGCAATTCCGGGCAGCAGCTGGGATTTGGGGGAGGAAGGTGGGGATGAACAGCCTGGTGCTGTCCCAGATCCAGGGCAAATCCAACCTCTGGCTGATTTCCAGGGGGTGAGGGAGGCACGGTGGGCACACCTGGGGCAGAAAATCCAGTGTGCAACACCCTGACTAGCCTGGGCAGAAAACCCATTTGTCTCGTCCTCCCATAGTGACAGATCTCCACTCAAGACTGAGCTTGGTTATCAATAAATTCATTAGTCACCCAGCAGATCCGTGCAGGACAGCCCTGGCCCACAGGCACAAGGTACACCTGCATTGCAACAGGGACAGGCTGGGGCTGCTGCTCCTGGCAGGAACCCTCTCCAGAGGCTGCCTCTGGCATTAGAGGGGTGATTTTGCCACCCCAGTGCCCTCTAAGTCCAGCTGAGCATCCCTGCTGGTCGCAGAAACTCCAGGGAGTTTTATGTAGCTGCACATTTTTCTTTGCAGACAGAATGAATCTCCCTCCAACGAGGCTCCAGAAACATCCAGACCAACCTCGGAGCCAACAGCACAGGGGGCTGAGGTTTGCACCAGCACTGCCACATCCGTGTGACAGTGACAAATCCTGGTCCCCTGGGGCTGAAATGCTGGGAGGAGAACCTGTCTGCTCCTTGGCTGCAGCTGTTTTGCTCAGCAGGGAAAGCTCATGGTGGGATGAGCACAAATGTCACCGTGCCACTGGGATGGGGACCTCGGGAAGGTGTCAGTGAAATTTCTGTCCTTCTGCAGGGTGGCAGATTTGGGCTGTGAACTATGATCACCTGAATCACTTGGCACCCTGGAAACCACTTCCTCTGCCAGCAGGGTGGGAGCTGGGTCTTCCAAAACCCCCGAGCTCGCGTTTCTGCACATCTCCAACACCACAGACACAGGATGGAGCAGTGTCCAGCAAATGGGGAGATTTGGAACAGCATTCCCTCAACCTGGTGGTCGGATTCCTTGAATTTGGGACCAGGATTCCCTGAAAGTGTCAAGGGAAGGCTGCTTGTGCCAGGACAATGATGGAGAGAACCTCGGATTTGAGTTTCACCACTTCTACCAAGTCCATTGCCAAAAGTTTTGGGGGGTTGGGACCACTGGCATCCCATCAGTGATGCCACTGAGCTTCCCATATCCTCTGTGAGGAGCTGGGAATGGCCCCTCTCTAGGAGGGGATTGCCAGCATTGCTCCATGTTGGGGTGTTTTGGGGATGGTCCCTAATTTTGGTCAAAAGAAATGGGATTTTCTTTTTCCCAAAAGAAAACCCACGCAGTGGTGCCAGGAGTTCCCGCCTCCGTAGGTGAGGGAAACACCTATGGGAGAGGGAGCTGGTCCCTTTCACCAGCTCATTAATTCAACAAATTACAAAGGGAAATGTGTGCTGGGAAAAGCAAGAAAAATCCCAAAAGTTAATCCAAGAGTTATTTCCTCCTGGTACTGGATAAAAACGCCTCCTTTGGAACTCTCCAGGTCAGTGAGAGAGGTGAACCCACACCCAAGAGCAAGGTGAGACCCTGAATTTATCCCTTTGCTCTATGTCCTTTTGGGTATTTCCTTGTATTCCTATCTCAGAAATACTTTTTTTTATCAATATCCTTAATTTTCAGTGCTAACAAAACTTGTGTTTGATTTATGCTATTCCAGAGAGAAACTGTTTTCTTTTGGGATAAGATTTTGGGATCTGTTCCTTTCAGTCAGTTGCCTCCTGTTGCTTCTGTGTCATTAGACTTCAAAAATTTAATTTCACTGTATTTATTTTTTCTGTTAACATTTTTTCAGAAGAACTCTGTTTATTTCGATGCATTTTTAGCTGATATCTTGCTTATTTTTCCTTTTCTTTTAGACCTCTTCTGTTAAATATTTGATTTTATTTGATTCTTTTTTTTTTCCTTTGCTCATGGGGAGCAAAAAAAAGAAACGGGCAAGAGATACTACTGAGTGTAGGGGTTTTAATACAGATGTACAAGTTTTATAGAAAATGTGTGTATTTTCATGTGGATCAGAGTTGTGTTATCTAAAAAATAAGGAGGAATATCCTCTTCCTCGGGCAGGTCAGCTGCCATGAGAGGATTCCCTTTTCTCCTCTGCCTCTTCTCCATGTCCTGCTGGGTGAATTTGATGCCGACAGCTGGGGACAAAATCTTCCACTTTGGCGCCTGTAGGGTTTCCATGAGCATGACAGAGATCAGGGCTGGCTTCACAGCAATTAAAGCCAATATTGTGAGTATTTCCCAGGCCTTAGCGGGGCTGGGGGAGCCCCTGGCAGCTCCTGGAGCCTCTCTGGAGCTCCATTCCCATCTCCATCCTCTCCGCAGCAATCCAGAGACCCCATCCGGACCCTGAGCATCCTGTCCCATCCCCACTCCCTCCACAAGGTTAAGGTAGGTAGCCCTGGCTGGGAGGATCCAAAAAGCAGATGAATGTGACCTTAAGAAGTGCAATCTATCATAAATCAGTAATTTTCAGCTTTCTCACACCCCAAAGCACTGAGCACTGTCGAGGTCTCAGCCTCTGATATCCAGCTGCAAAATCAGCTGGTTTTCTTCTCTTTTTTTTTTTTTTTTAATTTTCTGAGACTTGCTGAGGATGGATCTCCTGGAAAATCAGCCTAAAATGATTTCCCATCTATTTTATCAGCTTCAATCAAGCACCACTTTCTCTGAGTCAAACTGTCCTGCTGTGCTCAGCTACCACAAGCTTCCTGCCAGAGATGCTTTATCCCATAGAGTGACTGCAGGTTCTCCCCTTTGGAAGCACTTTTAGCCATTAAATTCATTTTCTAAGTCTTCAGACAGATGCTGCATCACTCACCAGCTCTTCACCTTCTACGTGGACAAGGTTTTCAAGCACTGCAGGACCGAGGACTCGTTTGTGAACAGAAAAATCAGCAGCATCGCCAACTCCTTCCTCAGCGTGAGGAGGAAGCTCGGGCAGTGTGTGAGTCCTGGCTCCAGCTTTTAATATTTCATCTCTAAACCAACTTGGGAGGTTTACAAAACTGCAAAATCTCTATTTATAGAAGTGGTTTCAATGGGAATACAAAGCAGAGATCTGTCCACTGAGAGGTTTGACTATTTGGCCCCTCACTAACAAATTCCCCCGTTGGTCCTAAAGCCTGATATTTATCCTGTCCTTGTGTCTGGCAAGTCAGCTGTTGTGAGCTAAAGCCTGATTTAGGGATCTGCAGCCTTCCCCACAGTTCCCCAGTATCTCAGTCTATGATGCCCAGCAAAATCAGAAACCGAAATCTTATTTTTAAAAATTAACTGCCCAGACTAATGAATTAATCTTGTTTTTTCCCAGCGTGAGCAGAACAATTGCGTGTGTGGGGAGGAATCCACGGAGAAATTCAAACAAATACTCGCAAACTATGAAGGGGTGAGTTGGTGCCTGAGCCTGGGAATTCACACAGATATTTAAATTCTCTTGATGTCGGGTTGCACTGACAGTCTCTGCTTACAGAGGATATTCTTTTATATATCATTCCAGCTGAATGTCACATCTGCAGCCATGAAATCCCTGGGGGAGCTGGACATCCTCCTGGACTGGATGGAGAAATCTCGTTAGTGCATGGTGTTAATTACCCACGGCTGCAGGGACCTTGCAGAGATGAGAGGGACAATAAATCACTGTATCAGTGCAGCTCCTCAGCAGCTCCTGCTGCATTCAGGCAAACATGCAGGGCTTTGCCAGCCAGGGACATCAGCAGAGTCTTCATTAAGCTGGAAATAACGAGCTTGATTAAATCAGCATCGCCCTCGCTGCTACCAAAGGATGCTCCCAGGGAAAACCCACAAGGGTTTCTCTGGGCTGGCAGACATAAGCTGTGATCATGACATAAAATTATTGTTTAAATTACAGACATTTTTTGTCTAGGGAATGTGGGGAATGATGCTGAGAGCTGGCTGGGAGGACTCTGGTGCAGCTGATGTTGCATAAACCTGGGCTCGGTCTCGGCTGCCGCCACTGGTGGATCTGGCTGAAATGGGAAGTACAGGGTGAGAAATGCTTCCAAGAATAGGTCCTAGCAGGTATGTCAGGCCTTAGAAATCCGTGTTTCCTTTTGAGATGATATTTTCTGCCTTATCAGTAAAAAAGTTTCTGTGCAAGATATGTGGTTGCTGAATAGAAAAAGGTTCTTGAGTGTATTGTGCAATTTACTGACACTCAGTAGTGAGTTTTGTGGAAATTGGTTGTAATGACCGTAAATAAACCCCACTTGAAACTGTGCTGAGTCTGTCTGTCAAAATTCTGAGGAATTATATGATTCTTGCTGGTGAAACTTTCTGAATTCTCTGTGGTATCCTTTTACAGCAGATGCAGTCACTCTGGCATGCCAGGGCTGATGCATCCTTCCGGGCACGCCAGAAACACCCAACTCAGACCTCAGTGCTGCTAAATCCCCCCAGTTTGTCCCCAAAACTGCATTATTTATGGCTCTGCTCTGTTCTCTCCCATTTTGGGTGTTGCTGGTACCCACTGCATGCTCTAAATCCCAGCTGGGGGATTTAGATTGAGGGGGATACAGAATTTCCTTGCAGCACCAGTGTCACGCTGGGTGGAATTTGGTGATTCAGTTTCAAAGGAAAGATCTCTGACTGCTCACTGTTCTCCCTCAGATATTTGCTTGTGCCAAAGGAAAGTTTTCCAGGGCTTTGATTCTGTTAATTCACCTTCTCATGGGTTTCATTTGTCCAGGTGTGAGGGCACGAACAGGTGAACACATCTCCCCATGCTCTGGCAGTGCTCAGGAGAGCTGATTTTTCAGCTCCATCACTCTTTTAGGAATCGCAGGTGTCTGGGACATTCCACAATTCTGTGTTGAAGAACAACCCCCGGGAACAATGCTGGGACGCAGTGAGGTGCCACAGCTCGTCCCTGACCCCAGGAAATCAGCGGGCACCTGGTGAAGGAGCAGGGTGAGTTCCTCATGGATCTTTGCGGGCTCTGGATCGCAGCTCCAGCGGTTTATTCCACACCTCCAGCTTCTGTCACAATCACTACAGCTCCTCCTATCCATCGATAGCACCCTGTGTGCTGCAGCCCTTCACCTAAATCGGGGATTTTACACTTCCCCACCCGCTGCCGGGCACGGCAGGGCTGTTCCCCTCTTGGAAACGAGATGCCAGCAGTGGGAAGGAGCTGAGGGATGAGGGAGGGCTGGAGGAGGCTCAGCACACCCCTCTCTGCCAGTCCCTGCTCCTCTGATGGCTCAGCTCATCCCGGCTGCTCCCAGGGCAGCGCAGGAGGAGCGCAGCCGGGCAAAGGACGCCACGGGGCAGGCTGAGGAGGAAGAGGATTTGCAAAGGGAGAGCAAAAGGGATTTTCTCCTCTCGGAAACGCGAGCGTTCTCCTGCCCGCCGGGGATGCTTCGCAGGCTCACGCCTTTCCTGTTGCACCAGAGTCGGGCATTGCCTCCCTTCCAGCGGCTCCGGGAGGGCTCGGAACCGGCCAGAACCCTCCACGGACCGGTCCCGGACCCGGTCCCCCCATGGACCCATCCCGGTCCCCCCCATGGATCCATCCCGACCCCCCATGGACCCATCCTGTCCCCCATGGATCCATCCCGACCGCCCCAGGGACCCATCCCGGTCCCCACCATGTCCATCCCCCGACCGCCCCATGGACCCATCCGTCCCCTCCACGGATCAGTCCCGTCCCGCCATGATCCATCCCGACCCCTGCACGATCCATCCCAACCCCCCCATGGATCCATCCCCTGTCCCTCCGGATCCTGCCCGACCCCCCCATGGATCCATCCCGACCCGTTCACAGATCCATCCCAACCCCCCCATGGATCCTCCCTGTCCCTCCCACGGTCCATCCCGACCCACCATCGGATCCAATCCTGACCCTATTCACACGGATCCATCCCGACCCCCACCTCCACGGACCCATCCCGGCCCCTCCAGGGATCTCTCCCGAGATCCAAACCCGTTCCCCCCGCTCTGCTGAGAGGCTGCAGCCCTGGGGATGCCGCAGGTGAGCCCTCAGCTCCCTTTGAGGGCTGCCAGGAAGGTGCAATGTGGGTGTGACAGCTGGAGGGAGATGCTGCCCTGCTCATCCCAACACTGAAAGTCCATAATTCAGGAATTATTTGTGTTTTATCCTCAGAGAAATTCTGGAATCCACAATTCAGGAATGATTTGCGTTTATCCCTCAGCCTGCCATTGTAACATCTTCATCATTACAGCTTCCCACACTGCTTTATCTGTGGAATATTCAGCTTTTCCCACCCTTTCTGTACCTCTCTGGGTGGGCTCTCCTGTGATATCCCACAGACCCTGAGTTCTGCTGAAAGCCACTGGATTCTTTATTGCTGGTGAATACAAACACTCCAGACGTGTCTGGCCTGCAGGTGCTGCCCTTGGGTCAGGAAAGCTTAGAGGAATCAAAAGCATCAGACACTGTTCTAAAGGGTTTTCCAGCTGCCTTTAAAAAAAAATGGGATTTTTTTTTTTTTTCCCCTCCCACAATGCTCCTTCTGGCCTGTGAGAGCCCAGTGTAGGAACTGGGGCTGCTGCTGGGATGAGCTACTGGAGTTCAGTTTCCCAGCCCAACCTCCTCACTCAGACCTGCACTTCCAGCCCCGTTTTGGCATCAAACCGTTCCTCCTAAAGCACCACTCGAAGCTGAATTTAAGAAAAAATAAAAGGTCAAGCTATAGCAAATTGTGGGAGCCACGAAAAGTGTTGCTTGCTTGTGATCCTCAAGGAAGAGCCAGTCCCAGGTGCTGCCACCTTCCCCTCAGACCCGGTCCTGGGGAGGGGACACGTCCAGGACAGCGCTGTCCCCCCCGGAGCTGCCCTGGGCGATGTGGGCAGAGGTGACAAGGAAGGAGGAGTAGGCGAGGTCAGCATCCTCCTTGGAGCTCTGGGGAGGGCAGGAGGGCACAGTCAGGACAAGGGGATGGGCAGCAGGGGAAAGGCAGCATTTTTTGGCTGTCCCTGGAGGGTCACACTGGTGCCCATGTGAGCATCATCCTGGGAAGACCCCAAAAGCTTTTAGGTTTGGGATTCCTTGGCAAACCTGTCCCTGGGTGTTGGCATCCAGCTCCCCTGTCCTAAAGCTGCTGGGATTTACTGGTCTCCTGATAATTTCCTTGATTTCTCCAGTTCAGCTCCTGGCACTTACAACACCTACGCCTCTCCTGTTGATAAGGACTTCGAAAAACACAGACTCGGATCTGGCACCTGCAGCTGCTGCCAAACGGTGCCACTTGACCGTGATCTTACCCCAGGAGAGGCAGAGAAAATTAGGGAAAGGCAGAGATCACAGCAAATCTCAGCCCTCGCAATGGCAGAGCCTTCTCTGCCTCCCAGTGCCCCCTGAATCACTGAGAAATGGGATATGATGGTTTCCAGCCATCTGCTTAACCCAGTGATTCATCGTTCTGGTAACAAACCCAACCTTCCTGATGCTGCCTGGGGCTGCCTTTTGTTCTTTTTCTTGAAGCAAAGTGACTGCTGTTAATATCTCTGCAAAAACAGGGAGTCAGGATAGGGGTGAGACCACGCATGGGGGCTGGATCCGGGTGAAATGGAGAACACCTGGGTATAAATAATGCCCCTGGGAGGAGACAGCCCCTTTGGGACAGACTGCAGGGCTGTGGCCACATCTGCCAGGTCAGTGGCCTCTCTCCTGCCTCCTCTTACCCTTTTTGCCTCTGTTGTGTCAGCAGCGCTTTCCTGAGTGTCCCTGGTGGTGATGAACTCTGCAGGCAGAGAAAGGAAGGTGTTGGGGAGGGGGCAGTGGCTGGCAGGTGTTTCTGTGGCATTTGGGGGGTATTTCAGCCAAGAAGGGCTGGGTTGGAGTGGGCCACTCACCGTCCCCTCCCACGGGGGTCTTCTGGCTCTCCTTCACACTGTTGCTGGCACCGAAGTCCCTCACGCTCTCAAAGTCTGACATGCTGATGTCTGTCCTGTAGCTCCCTACGGACACCAGGTCTGATGACAGGGAGGAAGAAAATCCCTAAGATCTGGGTTGGAGCTCATTAAGACCCAAACCCTCTGTGCCAGGCGATGCTGTGACAAACACCATGACAAAATGGGACACAGAGGGCTGGACTCTGTCTCAGCCTGGACACTCTGGAGGGGGTCAGTGTGAGGAGCAGGGG
>JAGMWU010000028.1:1154291-1168866 GCA_018697195.1 Certhia americana
TGGAGCTGTCTGGATGGGTCAGTGTGAGGAGCAGGGGGTTGGAGCTCTCTGGATGGGGTCAGTGTGAGGAGCAGGGGGTTGGAGCTCTCTGGATGGGTCAGTGTGAGGAGCAGGGGGTTGGAGCTCTCTGGATGGGTCACAGGAGGAGCAGGGGGTTGGAGCTCTCTGGATGGGTCACAGGAGGAGCAGAGACCCTCCTGCCCATCCTGGTGTGATCCCAGGAAAGCAGCTCAGCCCAGCACTTGGGTATTTCTTTATCTCATTGCTGCTGCTGTCTCTGGAGAGCTCAGAGAGGCAGGGACTCACCAGATCTTTTCAGCTGCCTGTATTTGACAATGGCAAAAGCTGTCACGACAATCAGGATCAGGCCAGCCAGAGGGCCCAGCACTAAGGCCAGAGTGTTGGAGCCATGGCTTTCATCAGAGCTGGAAAAGAGGGGCAGAGAGAATGATGCATGTGAAAATCCTGTAGGCTAAATTTGGGTAGGATGGTAATTCTGAGTGAGCATGGTGCAATTCAATCAATTAACTAGAATAAAATCCAACACAAATAAAAATATAGGCTTGAGGTCAGACTGAAAGAGCTACATCAGCAGCTTGGTTATAAATGCGTGAAGGAAAATTCTCTAATATTCACAGAAATACTTTAAAATAGTCTTTTTGTACCTGGAATTTCTAATAATTTCCTTCTGATACAATTTTCTTGAATTGGAGATTAATGGTGAGTCATCTTGCCCTTTGCTGTCACTTTTTATCTTTTCTGACATTTAGAGCAAAGTTCTTTGGGGACCAGCTTTTTTTCATGTGTTGCTAAACAACACACACAGGGTGTACAAACAGAACGGGCTCATATAAACCCCACAAAAATGATAAATGGCAGGGGATGGAGAGAACCAACCTTTCTGGGGCAGCTCCTTTTCGCACCTCAGAGTCACTGTAGGCTCCTCCTGGGGGAACAGCTCCAGACTCACGGCTGGAATCCACATCCAGGAGCTCTGGGCTGTGCTTGGCATCACTCCCTGTGTGTCCCAGGAAAGGAGGGTGGTTAGAGAGCAGCAGCATGAGAACTGGACACAAAAACTGCTGGGGTGTGTTTGGTGGACACAGAGCTGCTGTGGGTTTCTTCAGAATGGGGGTACGAGACCTGAAATCCTCTCACACCAAATAATTTACTGCAAAAATCTCAAGTAGGATCTCTCCGCCTATGAACTTTTAAAGGGTCTTGCATTTCCAAGATCTGCCTCTAATATTTCCAGTCAAATTTTGCATCCTTGCTTTGCTTTAATTCCTTGCCCACCAAAAGCAATGAAATGGGGCTGTTTCACTCTGTTTTTACTTTGGCCATCACCCACATAGGATGGGTAAATATCAGATACCCAGGGCTCTGCTCTGTCTCTGCTTCTAATAATATTCCTCCCCCTAAACCCATTCCAATTCCAAAATACTCCACCAAAGCTGAGACTAAGCCCCTTGCTGCTGGTGTCAGCCTCTCCTGCTCCTTACTGGTTACCTGTTTATCAAGATAAGAAGCTTCCTGCAGCAAGATCTCTGAATTCGATCACCTGAAAGGTGCCGAAACTAAACGACGCTACACATTGCAAGAGGAACAATTAATCAGCACGGGCTCAAAAGTAAAACCGATGTGGAAAGAGGTTGAGTTTGAGACCGGGTTTTTCACGACGGGGAAATCAAAACTGAGTGAATGAAAACACCGAAGGCAAACTGCACAAAGCAGCTCGCCGGGAGGCTGCGGGGGTGGCAGCGCTTCTGTTTTGAGCTGCTGCAACCTAGCGGTGATGGAGAGCCCTCCTTGGCCGCGAGGTTGGAGCAGGGAGAGCCCTGCCCCGGTGCTCACCTGGGCTCACCCGCAGCTCCACGGCCATGGTTTCCCCGAAGATGCTGTTGCGCTTCACCCCGCACCAGTACCAGCCTTCATCTTCCTCGGCCAGCGGGTCAAAGCTCAGCACGACCGTCCTGGTGGATGTGTTACAGGTGGCACCCGGCCCTGGCAGCCCCTGGCCCAGCGCTGGCAGCATGGTGCAGCCGGTGTAATTCCACCTGCACCAGTATTTCTCGTAGGAGTAGTACTGGCAGGGGTAAGAGCAGGTTAAATTCACCCGGGAGCCCACTGGTGCCTCCACTTTCTTCTCTCCCATCAGTGCAGGTTCTCCTGGAAGGGCAAACGGGACATCAGGGCTGCTGGGGGTGGCAGTCAGCAGGTAGTGGTGCTGCTGGGGATGGAGCTTTGAGGGGAAGGGCTCCTTGTATTGCTAAATTAACACTAAAGATGCTGCTTCTGGTTCTTTCCTTGCCAGGATTAAGAAATACTTCATGAGAATTTCCTGTGAACGTGACAGAACTTTCTGTCTCAGTTTTAAAGCTGCTGGGGTGAGTTCAGGCTCGGAGCTCACATCTCCTCCCCAAAAGCCAGATTGCTCACTTGGGGTGGTTCTGTACCTCCTGAGCAGGCAGAGAACTGCCAGTGCACGGCTCTTACCTTCTACAACCTTCAGTTCTGTTGATGATTGCTGCTCCTTCAGCTCGCTTGACATGCACCAGTAAAAGCCTTCGTCCGTGGCCTGCAGCTGGTTCAGGATGATGGTGACAGTTTTGTTTTTGGGGTTCTCGAACATGGCCACTCTTCCTTCATACTTGTACTTCACGTACCCAGTGTTGTCTATGATCTTGTCACATCCCTTGCCTTTCCACCTGCACCAGATCCTCGTGGAAGATTCCTTTAGAGGATCATAGAGGCACTCGAAGGTTGCTGAGCTTCCAGTTTTTCCAGTTACCATGGTCTTTAACTGAGGGAAATTTTTGTCTGTTGGTAAGAACAAAATGAGTGGTTATAAGGGTCTCACTTGTGTCCAAGAAAATCAATATTATCAGATCAAACAAAGCCTAAAAGGAAGGCCAGGAAAAGCTCAGGGGTGCAAACATCAGGAGATTTTCCTGGCACTGCTGGGAATTGATTCTAAAGGGTCAGTCAGGCCTTGCTTTTGCCCAAATTCACTGAGTGTTGTTGGCTTTGTGGACAGATATTGCAAAGCTTTGTTCCCTTTGCTAGAGGGACCATCTACCTCTGACAGTTTGAGATTTAAGGAACTGGGGGCCTGAAGAGACAGCTTGCTTGCCTCAGACTGAGGGGTGGAATTTGTCTCCTGGAGTTTTGGGCTGGGGAACAGAGCTGTCTACTTCTGGGAAGGTGAAGTCTGGATCCAAGCTTTATTTAGTGGTGGTTTAGTACGTTAGAGGTGGATAAATGAATAGAAAGAAGTATGTAGATGAGAGAATAGGATAATAGCAAAGAGAAATTCAAGTTCTTGCTAAATATAGTGAGAGTGCTGGTGCTGCTCTGAAGAGAAGGAGAGAGGAAGGGGAATGCACTCTGGGAACAGCTCACCCTCGTAGATAAACACGTCCAATTCCTTGGATTTTCCTTCCTTCCCATATTCACCGGCCCCACAGTAGTACAATCCTGTGTCTTCCCAGTCCATCTGAGTCACCGTGACACTGAACGAGCCTGGAGGCTCCTCAAAAGTCAGCAGAACCCTCCCTTGGAAATCTGGATCGATTTTCTGATGGCTGTCGATGATGTTCCGGCAGCCATCCCTCTCCTTCTTGCACAGGTATCTCCTCATGGCAGCAGTGTCCTGCCCAAAGCTGCAGGACACGGTCCAGGTGCTGCGGAGCTTCAGGTAGAAGAGCTCAGCTGCCTCAGGAACAGGAGGGGCTGTGCACAGAGACAGTCAGGGGCTGGAATGAAACTTCCCTGAAATGAAACTTCCACCCTTGAGAGGAATGATTTGTCTTCCCAAAGAAGCTGTGGGTCTGATAGGTAAAACTGGCACTGAGAGGTAAAGGAAACGATGGGAAGGGTTCCATTGATTGATGAATGGAATGAAGGTATCTGCCTTACAGACAAACTGAAGGTTTGCTGAGAAATTAAATTGGATATTCAAAGATGAAAGAAACAATGGGGGAGAAACCATAAATTCCATAAGAATTAAAAATGAAAGAGGGGTCTATATTAGAGGGGAATCTGAGGCATCAGGGGTTTGGAAAGTCTGAATGACTCAAGTACCTCAGCCAGTGGGGAAAGAGAGAGGGAAATGAAGCTGGGAAATTGGGATAAAAATGTGGGAAATTTGGATTAAAAAGGCAGGAAATCAGGATGAAAGGGAGGCTGCATCCTCCAAAAATTTGAGAGACCCCAGGGGAATGCCCCATAACCTCTCCCTTTATTCAAATAAAATAGAACAACTCCTCTGTCTCCTTTTTGGACATAAACCTTGGGCGTTCATGGATTAATTTTCCTGACAACCTGCAGCTCTCACAGGCCAGCGGTGGAGCCTCTTTTAAACGGGAGAGGAGGGGAAAAACCTGAAAGAAAATGGCATTTCAGGGAGTGCCAGGATTATAATCACCTGCAGCAACACTGAGAGTGACTCTGTGGGACAGCCCTCTGCCATTGACCCCCAGGCCACACTGGAAGGTGCCGTTGTCTTCCAGCCTCAGCTGTGAGATGTGGATCTGGAAGTTTTCCTCCTCGGGGTGGTCCGTGAGGGAGATCCTGCCCCGGTAGTCGGCAGCCACGTAGCCCGTGGCCACCGCGGTGATGCAGCCCGAGCCTCGCTGCTTGCACCAATATTTCCTGTCGTGTCTGTTCATCGGGGTGGGTGGGTAGAAACATTTGATGGTGGCTGAGCCCCCCAGCACGCCATGGACCTGCCGGGGGCCGAACACGGGGCTGGAGACTGCGGGGAAGAAGAGTTTGGGCTGTGGGTGCCCCGTGTGCCACACGGACCCTGTGCCTGTGGGGCACCCACGAGAGAAAGGTGCCCCCCAGGATGCTTTAAGATTTCAGTTTTTGGAATTTTTCAGCTCTTGTGTTGCAGTAGTGCCTAACTTTGAACTGTATATGGAGTGTTAATAAGCTCTCCTCACATTTTGGTCAGATGGAGCAATCCCTCAGGGCCTGGAACTCGAGGGCACCCCACAGCCTCAGGCCCAGAAAAGTATAAATAAAAATGAATTATGAGGGATTGAATTGGGGAAATATGACTTCATTAAAAAAATTCCATGAAACTGAAAGAATTTACCCCTGATATGGAAATAGACCAAACTTTTATCTGTCTGCAAACTCTTGACTGTTGTCCATTTTGTGTGTAGCCTCTTGCGAGGTTTCAGATGCCCTTAATGGCCCTTGTTATGAGTGCATATTATAAAGTTGACTTTTTGCAAATATTAAAATGAATGCTGTATGCATAATGTAGAAAAACGAACCTCGTTTTTCACACCCTTCATTAAACACATCCACTTTTATCTTTTTAATTTTGTCCGGCCTCTGTTTCTAGGCATCACCCAGACCTTCCTCCTCCCTTCCCAGTGACACTTCTCGTCCCTTTTTGTCACCTTTTGCCACCCCAAAACCTGTCCCCAGGTGGGTGACACTCACTGGCTGCCTTGGGGAGGTGTCTGCCTCTTGCAGACCCCGCTGGGAGCACGGCGAGCAGGAAGAGGAACACCAATAAAGTCATTTTTCTCTCATTCCCTGGAAAAGATGTGGAAGGTCTTGAATAATCACATTTGCAAAATGTTAATCCTCTAATAATCTTTGTTCTTGGAGGACACGAGGGTTGTTGCTACGTGAAGTAGAGAGAAGTTTTTAATTGCTCCTGTCGAGGAATTGGATGGGAAAAAGGGAATTGATATCTCTGTTCTTGCCTGTGGATCCCATCCCAACACCTCAATATTCCCTCTGTCACAGAATTCCTCACTGGAATCTGTATTTACTGACTGTCTTTGTTTCCCTGGCCTTTCCACGGACACAAGAAAGAGAAAAAAGGTGATATTTTCACGTCTACTTTTTAATTCTTTCCTCGGCTGCTGAGGAATTGAGTGAGCTGTAGGGATTTACCTCAGCTCTGCTCCTCCAAAAATCAGATTTTATGTGCATTTCCTGAGCACACCTCTCCATCCACCTGCCTGTTCCAGGTTCATAGAAGGCACCCACAGGAGCTGATGAGAGATGCCAAGGAAAACCCTTATAAACAATCAGAGGAATTTTTATTTCAGGGCATTCATGCACAATTTTATTAAGGGTAATTCCCAGCAGAAGAAGAAAGTTTTCATTTCCCTGTTAAGATGAAAGGTGTTCTGTTGTGTCTCTTCCTTGTGTTGTGATTTCTCCTTGCTCAATGGCCACTTGTCCGTGGCTAATAATTAACTCACTGAGCATGAAAAATTCTCTTTCAAACGCATCCCAGAAGTAGCCAGCAAGGCAAACATAACAAATTCTGCAGAAAGCAAACAACGTGGCACAAAGAGAGCCTTGATATTTGCCCCTGGCTGACAGCTCCTCTCTCTGCTGGTCACCTCACTGCCCTCCAGCCTGTGGTGCAAGCAGGACCCGGCTCAGCCTTGCCCACTTTGGCAAAGTTGAAATAATCTGTTATTCTGATCTCTTCAGAAAGTTCAGCTGGTTTGGGGGCACAGCCCACGTTGTTCTGTCAGGTCTGGGAGGGTTTCCAAGATCTCTGCCTACCCAAACCAGTGGTTCCTGTGCTCTTGCACCTACAGCTCTGAGTGGCTTCCAGCCCCGTTCTCTCAGATGCTCTTAAAATGTAAATGGCAAAATCACAACATAATGACCTTTTCTCTTGCTTTCCAACTCAGGATAGGTAATTTCTTTTCATTGTTGTTGTTTTCATGTGGTCCTGAGAATGAATAGCACTCTGTGTTTTGATTTGGTGCAGCTCCACTGGGTGACAAGGACATTTTAGTGCTGTGGAGAAGGAGGGCAGACCCCCTCAGCCAGTCCCTCTTCAGGGATGTGTTTTTAGTGTCTTTATCCTTGAAATTATCTGATGGTCATTTCCAGGACACAGCTCTGGACCTGGGCTGGGACCATCACCTTCCTCTCCAGTGCTGTTTTATGCTTAAATTTTGGTATTTTCCAGGTTTCCAGCTCTGCCCAGGCTGGCTCTTCCATATCTCATCTATTACACCTTTCCCCACATTTCTGTCGTGCTTTTGGGATTCTGTCAGTCCTAGGGAGAATTATCTTCAGATTTATGATGATTTGGAAGAGACCAGGACCTGACCACCAGGTTGTACAAACCTGAGCCAGCAGCTGCTCTGTCTGGGTATGGAACACCAGAGTTCAATTCCCAAATTCTGCTGAATTCCTGCTGCAGGGATTGCCAGGGATCAGCCCAGTTCAGCCCATTAGCCATTAACTATTGCCCCTGACACTGACCAGTGTCAAGGCCATGGGATCAACAAAACACGAAGGTTTAATTGTGACATTTATCATTCCAGCCTGGCAGCCCTTCTGGCTTTTTGTGGAATGTTTGCTGCTATTCAAATAGTTGGGAAATAATAACATAGAGGTAATATATTGCATATATTCTATATATTTTATATATAGATTATATTTTCCCCCTCAAATCCTTTTGATTCATGGGGAAGCTGCGCAGATTGCAAATTGCTGTAGAGAGAGTAGTGCTGTGAGGAGGTGCTGGAGGCTTCTGTGCCCAGAAAAAGGGCACAGCCACAAATTTCATCCTTCACAGGAGTGGATTATTCACATCCTCACCTGCCCATCATGGTCACTGCTGATCTTGCCTTGCCGTGGGTTTTATTTGCTGCAGTGGAATGGGGAAAAGCCACCAATCCACCCCATTTTCTTGGGGTTAAGAATGAGCAATCAACTTTCAGATAAAAGATCGAGCTGACCCAAACACGTGCAGAAAATAAACATTTCCAGTTCCAAGCAGATGCCTTCTTTACAATATTGAGAGAATAAACAGGAGGGGTTTGTTTGGGGATGCAGCGAGCACAAACACTTGGGCTGGACTTGCTGAAGATTATCAGGATTTACCAAGAAATCAGCAATTTTTAGGAATGCCTGCAGTGCTTGGGACTCTCTGAACTAAGAATATTTGTGTCAGTTAAACATATGAGCAACGTATTTCAGAATAGAAATTAAACAGAATAAACAGGCAGCTCTCATGATGGTGACTGAAATCCCAGCTGAGATTGTGCTGCTGAGCCAATTCTATGTTCCTTTCAGCTGCTGGATCCACTCTACACTAACCTGAGATCTGATTTTATTTTCATTTCAGATCCTCCACGCACCCACTTGTTGCTTTTCAGATCAGACCTTCATGGTTTATTTGTTTTCTGGGTTGGAAAGTGAAACCAGCTTCAGCACTATGAAATTATTTCAGTTTAATTCTCTGCCTGCAAGGAGCAGGAACATCCCATGGCCCAAGGGCATTTGTTCACCTCAGTGTGGAGGGGTGGATGGTGCCAGTGTGGATTCATTAATTGCAATTAGGGGATGTTTAGTTGTAATTCAGAAATGTATTAAATTTAGAGGAATGCTCCCTTTGCAGAGCAGGAATTCAGGTGTGTAGGACCCACACCTTCACTGGTCTGAGTGGGACAGGGCTCTGCCAGGCTCCTCTGATTTCACTTTTAGGACACCAGTCCATTCATTTCAGGTTCTATTTATCTTCCTGCAACTGTACAAACTTCTCAGGGAGCTTCTGAAGCAGCTCCTTCAGGACAAATTTCAAAGTCTGCCTGTTGGGGTTCAAAAGCCAGTCATGACCTCAGGCCGAGTCACAAAATTTAGATTATTACAGTAATACTTACTAACTTCTATTTCCTATGTTAAAACTTAATGCAAATATTGTATAATGATAGTTAATCTGGGGAGGGTTTTAAAAATTAAATATAAAAATCTGCTGCAGAAAAGAAACCATAACTGCCACAAGCCTGTTCCTATGATTCTTTCAGAAAAAATCAGCCTCCCACCACTGAGCTCCGAACATGAAGTGGTTCCAAACCTTCCCTTCCATGTGAGGAAGGGGCCTCAAAAGTGACCCAAAGCTTTTGTTCTTCTCCTTCCCCATCCCACCACGGTCCTACAGATGGTTTTGCAATCCCAAAGATGCCAAAGCAGCATTACTTACACTCCAGGCTCCTCCTGGCACTTCTGGTTTTTCCTCTCAGGCTGACCCTGGGCCGTGCTGGGAGTGTGGCAGTGCCAGCCTGGTTTAAATACTCCCTGCACCTCTAGCCAGGCATTCCCACCTGCTGTGCCTTAAAGGAACAACGTCCAGCAGCGCTGCCAGGTGAGCTCTGCCCACGGCAGGGACGGGCAGCCAATGCCCAGTGAGTGCCCAGTGAGTGCCCAGTTAGTGCCCAGCTAGTGTCCAGTGAGTGTCCAGTGAGTGCCCAGTGAGTGTCCAGTGAGTGCCCAGTGAGTGTCCAGTGAGTGCCCAGTTAGTGCCCAGCTAGTGCCCAGTGAGTGCCCAGTTAGTGCCCAGTGAGTGTCCAGTGAGTGCCCAGTGAGTGCCCAGTGAGTGCCCAGTTAGTGCCCAGTGAGTGCCCAGTGAGTGCCCAGTGAGTGTCCAGTTAGTGCCCAGTGCGTGCCCAGTGAGTGTCCAGTTAGTGCCCAGTGCGTGCCCAGTCTGTTCCCTGTCAATGTCCAGTGAGTGCCCAGTGAGTCTCCAGTGAGTGCCCAGTCAATGCCCAGTCTGTTCCCAGTCAGTGCCCAGTGAGTGCCCAGTCAGTGTCCAGTCAATCCCCAGCCAGTCCCCAGTCTGTTCCCAGTCAATCCCCAGTCAGTGCCCAGTCTGTTCCCAGCCAGTCCCCAGTCTGTTCCCAGTCAATGCCCAGTGAGTGCCCAGTCAGTGTCCAGTCAATCCCCAGTCAGTGCCCAGTCTGTTCCCAGTCAGTCCCCAGCCAGTTCCCAGTCTGTTCCCAGTCAGTCCCCAGTCTGTTCCCAGCCAGTCCCCAGTCAGTCCCCAGTCTGTTCCCAGTCAGTCCCCAGTCTGTTCCCAGCCAATGCCCAGTCCAGCTCTGCTGTCCCTCCAGACTGTCCCCTCTGATCACTCTCCTGATCACAGCCCCCCCAAGGCTGGGGGGCTCCCAGGGAAGGCCCCGGGCTCCTCTTCCCCCTTTGGGAAGGAGCTTTGGTGGCTCTGTGGGGTCGAGTTCATGGAGAGTCTCTTGGGTACCTCTGTGCCAGCTTTTTGCTTGGGCAGGACCCGAACAGCCAGGGCAGCTGTGATTCCTTGCTCTACCCTGGTTTAATATTGCAAAAACAGCAATTCCTTCTAACTGAGGGGTCACATGGAGCTTTTCTCACCCTCAGTGAAAACTGATATGTTTGAACAGGATGGCAGCTCCTGCAGTGCCTGGGAGCAGCAAGATCCTGTCCCAGAACTGGGATCTTCAACAGATTTGTCAGATCCTAAAGCCAGCCTTGCAACCTTTGCTTTAGCTGAGGGTGTTGAGCTGCATTTCTTCTGTGAATGTGCAGCTCTTGGGGTGAGGAAGGAGCTTTTGGGGTGAGCAAGGAGCTTTTGGGGTGAGCAAGGAGCTTTTGTCTGTGGCTGTGCTTGGTGGGGATCTTGGACTGAGAGAAGAGCAGAGGGATGGAAATGTGTTTTTATGACCTTGCAGAGGGGAAGGTGGGATGGGCAGAGGAAAACCTGGCAGAAATTAACTGCTGGTGCATCTCAAGGAGGAATAATTAATCCAAGGTGAATGAACAGGGGTTTTTTAACCAACCCCCCCTTTTCACCCTCAAGGTTTCCAGTAAAATCAATCCCTTGCCTCATGCAAATATATTTGAGATGTATTTCCTTGCTTTAGCACACGAGGAAGCATTTCCCTGCCAAGTCACAGATTCCAAAGCATTTTGGCATCTCCAGAAAACAAACAACCTTCGGATTGCTTTTGTTTGGGGAGTGCAGATTGCAGCACAAACCACGATCTGAGCGTGAAACCAACGCTGCTGCTCAGAGCTGGGCTGTGTTTGGGCTGAATTTGAGCTGGTTCTGAAGCTGTGGATATCCCTGCAGGAGAGGTGAAGGAAAAATGGCACTTTGGGAATGTGGGTGTCTGAGAAATTGAAATCAGATGTGGTTTATGCATTGGAAAATGACTCCATGGATCAGGATTCTTTTCAAAAAGCCAGAAAATCCCTTTTTTTTTTTTGAGCACCCTCATCCTTTCCAACCTAAACCATTCTGTGATTCTCTGATATGTGCAACCCTGAAGCCACAAAGGTCCTTCCCTCCCCATCCCTCCCCAGATTTACCTCTCCCTCAGGGAAACAACCCACAAAGAGCTGGGTTCAGGGGCATTATTTTATTCTTTCTTCTGCAAAACTCAGAGAAATTTAGGCAGTGTGGGGGTTCAGCTCTCAGGAAAGAGGATTTGGGTTCTGAGGAGAGCAATGGGAGGTGTTGGGGGCTTGGCTTTCCACAGAGAAAATTCCCAGCTCAGGTACTCAGGGGCTTTCATAGAAAGTTCTGGCTCAAGTCTTCATCAGGCACCTGGAAAAATAATTATTCCCAATAGGGTAACTGTAAAATAATGAAGCAGAAGAGAAGCTGTGATCTGGCATTGCCTCTCTCTGGTATTTGTAGAAGTCCTTTCATGGGTGTTTCTGGCTTTATGCCAAACTTGGTATTTTAAATGATATTTGAAGGAGATCTGAGAAGAGAGAGGTGGAGAAACCTGGATCAGAGGGGATTCCTGGAGTCAAGCTCTGCTCAGTTAAGGGAATTAACCCAGGCTTTACCCCAACCCAAACATCTGGAAAGAAAAGGCACAAATAATTTCTGGATTCATTCTCCCTTTTAGGAGTTTTTCCCAGAATGCTGATAGTTTATTTTCAAGGTTTTAGGGGAGGTGTAATTTTTCTTTCTATTCTTTATATTTAGGACCAGAAGACCCCTGTTGGCTCTGAGTGCATTGCATGAATCACCAAATTTCTGAACCTCTATTGCACTAATCTTTTTTCAGTGGAGTCCTTCTCACTGATACAAATTCCTACAGATTATTCACAGAATTCACAGATTCGCTTTAAAATATTTGATACCATTAGATACACATTAAAACCTTTGCTCAGATTATTTTTACGGGAGCTTTTCTCTAAAAAGCATCAACGATCTGAGGCTCTTACATAGAAGTTGGTCATCCTGATATTTCCAAGGATAGCAGAGATTGTCCTGCACAACAGAACAAAAAAGAATGGCATGGTTGCAACACAGTGAACAATAATTACTTTTGTGCAATGCCAAGAAAGGTGATAAGTAATCAGAATTTACTGAAAGAGGCAGGAAGAGCGATAGCAGCTTTACTACTTGCAATCAAAAATTATAATCGGTCCTACAATAAATATATAAACTTTATGTAGGATTTAATCCAAGTCTTATGAAATCTTAACGTTTCTTGGTAAGGAGTAAAGGCAGGAGTTTGGCAGCAGGATGTGATTCTTGGGCTGTGGATTGTAATTCCTGGACTGCAAACCTGCTGAGGTGTTTTCCTTACCAATCCACAAATTCCCTCCTTAAAATCTGATTTATTTTCTTTTATCGAGGCAGACTTGCAGTGCCAGTTTCAGCAAACACCCACCTACATTTTGCCAGAGCTCATCCTGAATTCCTGCTCTTCTCCTGGGCTCGGGTTCTCCTCCAGCCTTTCCTCCCTTCCAGGGCTCAGCCCAGCACGGACCAAAGCTGGCTCCAGGTTCCCTGTCGTGCTTCTTTCTTGTCCTTTAAAACAAAACACATGGATGCACTGCAGGGAACACCCCCACTAGCACCTCTCTAAGTATTCCAGCATGTCAGACACCAAATTAGGCCATTATTTCACAGTTTCCTTCTTGTGAATGATGTATTTCCCCTCACCGCTGTCATCGATGAAGGTTTTCTCTCTCTAAATTTATTTCTGTGGCTGTAACATGGTCTGCATGAAGATAGATGCACCAATCTTTGTAAATCAGTCATTAGAAGGGATTTTTTTTGGCCTGTCTTTGTCAGCTTTGTATGGAATGAGCTGGATTTGGCCCCAGAAGCTGCCCAGAGTGAAGCCACTCGCACCCCACAGGTCCCTCCCTCCAGGATTTTCTCTCACTCACGGAGCCACAAATCCTCTATGCACAGAAACTCAGCCTTGCTTTCAGCAGGGCTTCAGGAATTCCATTTCCATCCTTTCCTTTGCGTTTGAGCACGTTTAAAACAAACCCAAACAATTTCTCAAGGACTCTGCTTGCAAGTCCAGCCGTGTTCTGGGGCTGCAGAACAGACACGTGTTTGGGAGATGGAAATATTCCACAGATCGGACTCCAGCCCCTGGAAACCACAAGCAAAGCCCTTGCAAAACAACCCCTGCAGCCCCCAAAGGTGTTTTCTGGCCAATTTACCTGTCTGCTTTTGCAGCTTGATTTTGGCCAGGGTGAGGATGGTGGTGGTGATGCAAATCAGCAAAAGCAGAGCTGACAACACAACTGGGAGCAGCCGTGGTTCACTGGAGGAGCTGGGAAGATGAACCACCAGGAATAAATTAGATTTGGAGTCACCTTCGGGCTTTGTGCAGGTGGTTGTTTTCACACTAAGGAGTACCAAGGAGTTGTAAACTCTGACTGAATCAAAGAGAAGTCAGCAGAGTCAGGGAGAGTTGCAATCATTTGATCTGAAGTTTGGCGTTTGAGGAAGGATTTCTGCAGCTGCTGTGTGGGGTTTGTGCTGCCAGATGAATTAGCCCTCCCCAAAGGGAAAATGAGCTGTCTGCACAATACAAATTCACAAGCAATACATCCTTCTGGTGAGTTGGTACAACCCTCACGTTTTTGGAAGGTGTCTTTCTGTCAGGATGACAGGGAGCTGTGGTTTAGGGGAAGGTGGGCATGGGGAGGATGGGGGTGGATGTGAATCCAAGGTGCCCATCTCAATATAGAATGGGGTTTGTGGACTTTGCCCAGCTGGATTCTGGCTGGCCCTGCAATTCCTGGTGCATCTGCACCAGACCCCCTCAGCAGGGCTGGCTGGTGGCCACGGCTGGGGGACAAATTGGAGCTGCTCACAGGGAGCACAGGAGGCAAATCCACTGGGATTTCTTGTACTGGGTAAGACACAGGAGCTGGCATGGAGAATGACCAGGGAATAATTCCTGGCCAAAACACTCCCAGCCTTTGGATGAACCTTGCCCAAAGCTCCCTCCTGGTTCAAGAGTGAGCTCCCAGCAGCCACACGTGCACCAGAGCTATTGCTCAAGCCTCAGCAACATTTCCCAAGGTCCTGTCTCCATCCTGAGCCCAGGGAAACAGGCAGGAGCACAGCTGTTGACTCTGGCATCTGCTCCCTGGGAGCAGCCAGCACCAGGAGGGGCAGAGACAAGTTCAAAGTGTGTTGTACAGACACGAGGTGACCTTCCCTCCCTTCCTGTGTCTCCTGGAGGTGTTTTCAGCTGGGCACAGCTTCCACAGGGGAATGGAGCAGACTTGGAAAACACCAAGGATGTGGCTGTGGACTCACCTCTCCTGAAAGGTTTCACTTGCAGAGGTGCCAGGGGTGGCAGTGGGCAGCAGGGAGCTGCTGTCCTTGGGGACAAAACCCATGGTGTTGTCCTTGGGGACAGTGCCCGTTGTGGTGACAGTGCCCATGGTGGTGCTGTGGGTGACAGTGCCCATGGCGGTGCCCTTGGTGACAGATCCCATGGTGGTGTCCTTGGGGACAGTGCCCATCATGGTGTCCTTGGGGACAGAT
>JAGMWU010000028.1:1168876-1213220 GCA_018697195.1 Certhia americana
CATGGTGTCCTTGGGGACAGTGCCCATCATGGTGTCCTTGGGGACAGTGCCCATCATGGTGTCCTTGGTGACAGTGTCCATCGTGGTGTCCTTGGGGACAGTGCCCATCCCGTCTGCCGTGCTGCTGTGCCTGGCTGTGCTGTGGGCAGCAGGATTTGGTGCCGTGGCTCTCACAGGAGTGGCTGTTCCTCGATCCCCTGAGGAGCAGGTTTCTACAGAGAACATTATTTTCAGCCTTTAATACTCACCCCTTGGCAGGGGCAATGTGTTTGTTAGGTTTACCAAAGATTTACATGTTTCACCTCACATCTCCTGTGAAAAAATACCAGACTCAGACATTTCTGATCTCCTTGGAATGCTACAGAAAGCACCAATGAAAACCTGAATCCCTGGCAAACATTCCTTCTTTAACCCTACTCTCTCTGCCTTTGCCAGAGGAGCAGTTCCATGGATCTGTCTATTTACACTCTGTGGTTTCTCAAACTGCAAGATAACCTTCAGCTGATCTTCAGCTCCAAACACCTCCTTGTGCTGCACTTGGCAGGACCAGGATGTCACATCCTGGGGGTTTGCATCATAGGTAATTAATAATATCATCCAAACTTGTTAAATTTCTTTGGGAAGCTCAGCTCTTACCCCAGAAAACCTTCCCCATCACCTCAGCTGCTTGTTAATAATGAAAGGAAAACGTAGAGCTGCTGTTTCTCACAGTGTGGAATGGTTTCACAGAATCCCCACGTTGGAAGAGAACTTTAAATCATCGACTCCAACCCAGCCCCAACTCCTCAACTAAACCTTGGCACCGAGTGCCACATCCAGTCTGTTTATGAACACAGCAGGGATGGTGACCCCAACACCTCCCCAGGCAGAATATTCCAGTGATTTATCACTCTTTCAATAAAATCTCTTTCAATAAAATACTTTTTCCCGATAACCAGCCTATATTTCCCTTGGTGCAGTTTAAGGCTGTGCCCTCTGGTTCTGTCAGTGCTGCCTGGAGAGAGAGAGACACCAACCCCCCTGAGCACAGCCCCGTTCAGAGAGTGCTGAGCTCACCCCAAAATCTCCTTTGCTCCAGGCTGAGCACCCCCAGCTCCCTCAGGGTTTGTGTTCCAAACCCCTCTCCAGCCTCGTTACCTCCTCTGGACGTGCTCAAACATCTCAACATCCTTCCCAAACTGAGAGCCCAGAACTGGACACGCCACTCGAGGTTTGGGGACCATCCACCACTTACCCTCGTGGATGAGCAGCCTCAGGGAGGTTGTGAGCTCAGTGTGCCCACTCCTGAACCCACACCAGTACCAGCCTGCATCCTCCTCCCTCAGCTGCCTCAGCAGCACCGTGAAGCTGCCGTGCTCGGGGTCACTGCTGGACATTTGGATCCGCCCTCGGTAGGACTCCAGCACAAATCCCTGGTCATCCAACAGCACCGGGCAGCTCCCCGCCTTCCACCTGCACAGGTACTTCTTCTCATAGGTCCCCTTGGGGTCGTGGTGGCACTGGAAGGACAGCGAGCCCCCGACTGCGCCGCTGAGGAATTTGGCTCTCCTGGGAATGGTGGAAGCTGCAGGGGAGGGCACAGAATTAGCATTTCATGCCCCTCACCCAGCACTGAGCCCCCCATGCCTGTCCTACCTGTGGCCACCTGCAGAACCACCTCCTGTGGGCTGTCCTGACTCCTCAATCCTTTGGTCCCACACAGATACAGCCCCGAATCTTCCTTCTTTAAATCGTTTATCAGGACTTTGGAAGCTCCAGAGCTGTCCTGAGGGGTGATGACGATCCGTCCTTGGTACCTCCTGCCCACGTAGCCATCAGAGCTGGCGATGAGAGTGCAGATGCTTCTGCCCACTTTGCACCAGAACCTCTTCTGGTCATTTTGGGTGTCCCCAGAGGGGCACAGGACTGTGACAGAGCCATGGAGCTCCCCTTGGATGAGCTGGGTTGGCCTTGACACCATGGCATCTGTAGGGAGAGAGCAGGACAGGGACTGTTAGCACCCAGAGACCCCCAAAAACCTGCCTCATCCTATTGGCTCTTATCTCAGAGTTCTCTCAGGCTATGCTCCTGAGCTCTGCTCTAGGATAATAAATATTCCACACCCTGAAACTCCTTCAGTTATTTCCCTTACTTCTCCAAAACCCGTTCACTCAGACATTTCCCCTGTGCTCTTCCCCAGAATCTCCAAACCTTTCTTTCCAACAGGCAGGAAGGGTTTCCTTTCCCATTTCTGAACAGCTGATTTAGCCAAACCCAGATCCTTTACACCCCAAACTTATAAATAATCTGGTTAACAGAAAAACCTGAGCCACCTGATCCTGAGCCAAGAGCAAATCCTACCTGCCAAAACTGTCAGGTTGAGGCTGACGTAGAGCCCTTCGTTGGTGCTGCCAATGCCACACCTGTAGGTGCCCGAGTCGCTGCTCCTCAACCCTGTCATTGTCACCGTGAAGGTGCCATTCTGGGGGACATCCCCCAGGGCCACCCTGCCCTGGTACTCGCTGGAGATGAAGCTGCTGGAGGAGATGATGGTGTAGCAGACCCTGTTTGCTGCTATTTTGCACCAATATTTCCGCTCGTATTTGTTGGCCGGGGTGGTGGAGTAGAAGCACTGGTGGGTGATGGACCCCCCGAGCTCTCCTGCCAAAAACCTGGAGCCGTACAGGCTGCTGGCCACGGGCTCTTTGGGGGACAGAAACAAAGGGTTTGGTCACTCACAGCTGGCCAGCAGAACCCAGCACTGCTCCTTCGAGGCAGGGCTGTGGTTCTGAGGGGCACCAGGGGACACAGAGCTCAGAAAGTCAATTTTGGATGTGGTGTTTCCCCTCCCTGAGTGCCCCGGGTGTCACAGAGCAACTGGCACAGATGGGGAGACCCTCAATGCCCCTTACAGGACCCCCCCAGCCTTGGAATTAAAGGTCAAGGGCAGAAATTAATGGGAAAAACCTTTTGGCATTTACAAACTCTGCCTGATCTGGCAGCATCCTGCTCCCTGCGGGTGCTGCAGGAGAGCTGGGATTTCTCCTCCAGAGTTTTCCATCTCTCTGCAGATTTGGACTGGGCAGGGGGGGTGCTTGGACTGGTTTCCACACTGCAGGGGGAGGTGTTTGGTGTCCAGGGGAGGATTCAGCCAGAAGAACACAGCCTGTGTCCCCAGTTCCAGCTTTTCCTGTCCTTAGCAGGAGCTGGGGACTCAGTGTCGTGCTGACTCACCTTGCAGCAGAGCTGCTAAAAGGAAGAGAAGCACCATTCCCGAATGTTCCCTCGGCAATCCTCACAAATCTCACGTCAGGGATGGGATTTTGCTGATTTCTGTCTTATCAAGAAAAAGAGAGAGATTGTGGCAACCACTGATGGCTGCTCAGGGCAGGGCGCTGCCTCCCTGGGGGCTACGAGTCTCTGACCTGTCCTAGCCCCAAAAATAAGGGAATTTTAAGAGGGAAAACGGTGTCCAGATCTCACACTCCTGCTTCTAGCCCTGCGCTGTGGGGTTGGGGTGGTTGGAAAAGGCATTGCTGGGAATGGGGGGCCAGCGACAGCCAAAAGGTGTGGGAGGGACCTGCTGTGGTGCTGCTGTGGCATCAAACCTTCCCTTCTCCCTTCTCTCTCCTCCTTTCTCCCTTCTCCCTTCTCCCTCCTCCTTTCTCCCTTCTCCCTTCTCTTCTCCCTTCTCCCTTTTCCCTTTTCACATTTCCCTTTTCACTTTTCCTTTTTCCTTCTCCCTTTTCCCTTCTCACTTTTCCATTTTCCCTTTTCCCTTCTCACTTTTCCTTTTTTCCTTTTTCCTTCTCCCTTCTCCCTTTTTCTTTTCCCTTTTCCCTTTTCTATTTTCCCTTCTTCCTTTTCCCTTCTCCATTCTCCCTCTTCCTTCTCCCTTTTCCGTTTTCCCTTTTCCTTTTTCCCTTCTCCCTTTTCCCTTCTCCCTTTTCCCTTTTCCTTTTTCCTTCTCCCTTCTCCCTCTTCCTCATCCCTTTTCCCTTCTCTCTTCTTCCTTCTCCCTTTTCCCTTCTCCCTTTTCCCTTTTCCTTTTTTCCTTTTCCCTTCACCCTTCTCCCTTTTCCTTCTCCCTTTCCCCTTCTCTCTTCTTCCTTCTCCCTTTCCCTCCACCCTGGGCTGAGGGAAAGGTGGGTTCCAGAAATGTCCCCTTCCCCTCTGAGGTGCTCCAGCTGCCTCTGGAGCCTCCCTGGGCATTTCCCCCCAGGTTTGTGCTGGGTTTGGGGCAGTGGGGACAGCTCCAGCCCCACCCCAGAGGGCTCAGCCGTTCCCCCACTGCAGCCAACACACACAGAATAGGGGAAAAAACAGGGATTTTCCACTCCAAGTCACAATTCCCACCAGAATGGAGTCTGAAGCAATGAGGAGCTAACAAAAATGCCATGTAAAGAGCTGAATGGATTTCTTTTTCACGAATAATTTTTTTAAAAATCAGTAAAAATGTGATTTCTATGCTTATTTAATCTTTTGTGATGTCCAGCAGTGCACTCCCTCTTTTCCTCATTTCTGGTCTGCAGGACAGAACCCTCAGCTCCATTTTTATCTCATTTAACATTACTTTTTAGGCAAGGAGTTGGTTTTTAATGCTAACCCACAAATAAGCAATAAAAATAAAGCAGAAAGAGACAAGAAAGAGCTAGAAAAATCCCAGGAGTAAACCATGTATGGCTGAGGTTTTCCTTTCCTTTTACTGAGTCTTTATTTCAGTCTTATATTGTGAAAATGTTTAAAGGATCCATTTTTGGCACCTGATTAAAGCATTATCCTGCCATCATCCAGAACTGGGATGCGTTTTACCTCATCCATGTAATTTTTTGGGGTGTTCTTGGCCAGAAAGGAAAGTAATTTAATTTATAGCTTTAAAAGGGAAAAAAAAAAAATTTAAAAAAAAGGCACAGTGGGGAGAAAAATCATCCTAAGACACTACCTTTATTTTTATAGAAATAATTATGTTGAATTTCAGAACTGTTCCATACTGTAGGTGAAATCTCTCTCCTATAATCACTCTACAACAGCACTGTTCTCAAAAAACCAGTATTTTAAGGGCAAATTGAGGCTCACCTACCTTAGATTGTGCTGCTTCTGGAAATTTTCTCTTCCTCCACCTCCAGCTCGGATTTTGTTTAATAAAGTTGGTTTTGCAGCTTGCAGCTCAGTCAGTCTTTGCTTTTCTCTCGATGTTTAATTCTTTTTTTTCATGTACTGATGTGTAGATTTTAGAATAGGTGCCCTAAAAGTCTTCTGGGGTCTTGATGTGCATTGCTGAGCAAAGCGGAGATGGTCAAAATGCTCAGAGGAGTAGCAGAGTCACCAAAAAGACCCCCAAATGGTCTTTTTTTAGCTATTTAGGGATGTGATGACATCATGGGAGGGGGGGAAAAAAAAGGGGTGAAGAGGCCAGGAGCAGAAATTGCAGAGTTTTGAGAGGAATTCCCCTGCTCTACAGACAAAATGCTTTAATATAAAACACGTAGCGTGTAATGAAATGGTGTTTGCTGTGAGCCACTTCCACACAGAACTTCACAGCAAGAACTTGGTGAGAGGTTCCTCAGACACCTGTGGTTTGGCTGGACCTCCACTGAGCTCATCTCTGTGTTTTGATCCTGTTTTGGGGTCAAAAAGATGATTTCTGCTTCAATTCTTGTCCTGAACCAGCCCCTGAGCTGTGAACAGGGGGGGGTTCAGAGCAGAGGGGGTGGAGATGGAACTCAGGGCAGTTTGTCCCTGACCATAAACACAATTCCTCTTTTGCAGGAACCAAATAACTGTGAGGAATTTGGATGTGCTGGTAGCTCCAAAACCATGGATGTATTTCATTTATTGCCAGTGACTTTGGGCTGCTCTGCCTCCCATTCCAAAATGCTGGCAGCAGACAAAAAAAAAACCCCACCTGTGGCACCTCTGAGGAGACCCTGGGCCTTGATCTGCCCCTCAGGGTGTGAAGAGCAGATTGGTTTCTGTGTAAAACCATCCTTGAAGCACTTTGGAATCTCCCTGGCTGGAGATAAATCTCCATCGAGCACTTTTGTGCTGTTAATCGGGATCTGATTTCCTATATTGCAGTAATTGTTGTGTTTTGTGCCATAAATTCCCCACTCCTGGCTGAGCTCCAGCAGAACTGCTTTACCTGAGGGCATTTATTGCCCTGAGAGCAGCAAAGCACCAGGACTGACTTTGTGTGAGCAATAAAATGGGGGACAAGTGGTGGTGGGAACCCCCAGTGTTATTTTAGAGAATCATAAAATCATGGAATCACAGGAGACCCTCCCAGGGCAGTCCCACTGCCTCACACCTTCTGTTGCTAAAGGAGAGTTACATTTTTTAGAATTTATTCTTCTGGGCTGTGCTTGTAAAGGAATTTCCTTTTCCTTCCTCTGGCAAATGTGCTGGAGGGGGAATCTTCTCCCTGGGAGCAGCACCAGGACAGGCAGAGGCTCCATCTCAGGAGTTCCATCCCTGAACAGATGGAGAGATTGCTGCCAGCACACCTCAGCACAGCCTGCCTGTGCTCAGAGCTGTAATTAATAAATGATAACAACCCCTGGCTGCTCCACAGTGCCCAGTTAATGATCAAATTCCTGCTGGGAACCAGCCAGGGACGGCTTTGCTGCACATCAACCCCTCTGCAAGGAACAACACTGCCCCTGTCTGTCTCTTCCTGGACTGCCAAATCCGAGGGTGTTTGGAAGAAAAGAGCTGAGAGATCTCGGGGAAGTGGAGATCCACACCCCTGCCCTGCCAGGCTGATCCCAAACCCCCTTTCCCAAAATCCCTGGGATTTAAGAGCAGGGGTGAGGAACACCAGGCCTAGTTCTGGTTTTTATCAGATGAATTTGCATCACTGGCAAAGAGAGGAGAGCAAAACCCAAAACAATTGTTTAATAAAGTTGGTTTTGCAGCTTGCAGCTCAGTCAGTCTTTGCTTTTCTCTCGATGTTTAATTCTTTTTTTTCATGTACTGATGTGTAGATTTTAGAATAGGTGCCCTAAAAATCTTCTGGGGTCTTGATGTGCATTGCTGAGCAAAGTGGAGATGGAGAAGCAATAAACCCAGATTGCTTTAAAAGCTGGATTACCCCTTCTGGGACTCATTTTTGGTTGTTGGGTCTGTGGGGCCAAGCACCAGGGGTGGGAGCTGCAGTGACGAGGTTGGGGCTTATTTAATTTACTAATTCCATTAGAAACAAAGAACAGGGGCAAAAAAAAAAAAAAAGAAAAAGAGGATAATGGAGAGAGGCATGGTGGGGTTGGAGAGGGTCCTTGTCTCCTTGTGAGCAGGGAAGGGGCAGAGCCTGGGCTCCTGGTTATTGCCCAAACCCTGCTGGGATGTGGTTAAAGGGCCTCAGACATCTCCAGCATCTCCCACAGAGCTGGAGTGAGCCCAGCTCCATCCTGGTTTGGTGTTTCCCAACTTGGTTCAGCAGCATCCAAGCTTCCTTCCCCACCTCTCAGCCCCAAGGTTCTCCTGACGCCGCCCCCAGAGGCACAAGAGCTGTAATTAACACAAATTATTTCTGCTGTGGGCCTGGTGCAGCTGATGTTCCCTGACACTGCCACAATCCCACCAACCCCTGCTCCTGGATTTGATCTTTGTAACGAAGGATGTGCACAGGGATGTTTTAATTGAGACAGGAGGGCTTGACAGGCTCAGGCAGACATGGAAATGACACGTCTGAGCCAGGGTGGGACTGGTAGTTAGGAATTAGATGAATATTCCGTGCAAAATGCAAAGCTGGGTGTTTTCTTTGTTGTTTTTAGCATTGTGAACACATAAACTCAGTCTGGATAATCTGCATGAAGACACTGAGGGGACATTTACCAACTCTTCTGTGACTTGTTCCTTCTGCAAGGCTGTGATCTCTCTTCGTGGCTGTTTTGGGTCTGGGCTCTGCTGGGATTTTGCCTTCTGGGCACAAATCAAGTTAAATATGCCTGGAATTAGATTCACAGATTCACAGAATGGTTTGAGTTGGAAGGGACCTTAAAGCTCATCTCATTCCAGCCCCTGCCAGAGTATGAAGTCTGATTTTGATTGCAGGGGTCCCCTGACAAGACCCCAGGAGTTCTGGCTGATCCTGGGGGTTGTGATCCTGATTTTGTTTGTGTTGCTTTGTCCCCCAGCCAGACTTGGAGCAAGCTGGGATAGTGGAAGGAGGGTGACACTGGATGAGCTTTAAGGTCCCTTCCAACCCAAACCACTCCACGATTTTATGATGATGACAAAGCTTTGCTCCTTTGCTCCTTACAAGCAATTTAATTTCCAAACCAATGCAGGCTTTCTTTAGAGGGAGGGGCTGACCCGTGCAGGCAATCACACAAAACCATTTACTGATGTTAATTAACTTGCAGTACTAAGCTGCACTCAATCCTTTCCATCTCTGACCTTGCAGCAGCAGCACCTTTCCAAGACAGTCTGTGAATACCAAACAGGCTCAGGCTGACACAACCCACAGCCAGGATTCCAATCCCTCTCCAGACATCACCAGAGCTGCTCTGCACGGAGACAAGGGGAGGACACCCTCGTAAAGAACTGCCCAACATGAGAAGTGTGCACAAGGCAGGGATGGGGCTGACCCACAGGGAGAATCTGAGGAATGCGAGGCGCTGACACAGGGAAACAAGAAGGAGAAGGAGAAGGATCGAAGCAGGGCAGCAGCAGAAGCAGCAGAAGAAGGATCAGGATCAGGCGCAGAAACAGGATTCAGGAGCAGAAAATCAGGATCAGGAGCAGAAGCAGGATCAGAAGCAGAAGCGTGAGCAGGAGGATCAGGATCAGGAGCCAGAGCAGGATCCCTCTGCCAGCAGCAGGGCTCTGCTCTGGGTGGCACCAGGCAGAATCATGGGCCTGCTCTTGCATAAGGTCCCAGCCCTTGGGCATAAACAGCTCTGTTTCTAAGGGCTACAAACAGATCCAGCAGGTAAAATTCCATATTCCCCTCGCAGGATTAAACAGCAATGCCTGCTCGTGGGATGGGCTTACCCGTGGTGAGTGATTCAGCCCAGAGCATCTGGCAGCTCCAGAAAGGCACAGAAATGGGGAGCTCATTCCCAGAGGAACGACCCTGCTGCTCTGTTGTTTTAATTTACTCTCTTTTGTTTCCATTTCATACCAGCTTCTGTTTGGGAGCATCTCCACGTCCCAGATTGATAAGGGATCTTTGGAAGTGGATTTCTCCTTGGAAATCTGAACAAAACTCAGCTTTCATGACACCAGCACACAATGGTTCTGACTAAACACAAGGATTAGAAGAGAAACCTTTTGTTTCCCAAACAATCTGGTCTTAAGAAATGTTTAGGTTCTGTTTCAGGGCAAAAATGCTTTGAGAGAGTCCTTAATGCGCTCCCCTTGTCACAGGCAGGGCCACCTTCCACTATCCCAGGTTACTCCACGGAAGATCCTGTGCTGATAAAATAATTGCATTTTATAGGTGGGACAGATCTGACCTGGCTCATTCTTTGTCTCAGAACAATTCTGTTTTCAACCCCACTCTTTAGATTTCCCTGACTGCCACAGAAATCTGTACCACACAGCACTTTCTGATCACACACAGGTTTATTAGGGACATCCACCACCTCTGTTCCCCAGGGTGAGAAGCATCAGCTGGGCTTGAGAGGTGCCAGGACAGCTCGGAAAGGATGAGTTGGAGCTGTCCCAGCCTTGCCCCTGCCCCATTCTGGGCAGCACTTCTGGGCTGACACCAGCACAGCCTCTGGCCTCCTTCGCTGTCGCTTCCTGCAGTTCCAGCCTCTGCCAGGTGCTGGATCCAGGTGGTCAGGGCTGGGTGGGAGAGCAGAGGAGGCAGTGGGATGTCTCCAACCCCCCCCAGCAGGCAGTGATGGTTTTGGGAGGCACTTTCATGCAGCAGGTGAGCACTCAAGCCTCAGAGGCTGTGATAAAATTAATAAAAAACTCCCCAAAAAACCCAAAAAGGAGCAGCAAAGTCCAGGAGTTCTTCCCAGAGACGCTTTATCCACAGGCAGCCCCTTTGAAAATAAGCCAAACCCCTAATTCCAAGGCTTCCCTGTTTTGATGAATCCCCAAATGCATTAAAGCCCTTGCAGGAGAACACACCCCGTCCATGCTGAGCGATGCTGTGTATAAATAGCTCCTATACATCCGCTATATACAAAATCTGTACACGCCGCGTTCCTTTATTTGGTGACGCTGCCGACGCCTCTCCGAGGCGCTGGAGATGGCAGCAGATGCTCGTACCCGAGGCCAGGCCGTGCAGGCCGCTGGATTTGGGGTGAAAAGCCATTTTTCCACCAGCTATTCCTTCAGCAGCCCCAACTTCTTGAGCGCCTCGCGCCGGTTCTGGTCGGCCGCGCCCTTCGGGGAGATCTTCACGCTCACGGCGGAGCGCGGCGGCCTGGGCAAGCTGGGCAGAGGGTGGGATCTCCTCTTGCTGCTCTTGTCCTGCTCCTCCTGCTCCTTCAGGCCGCCAAAGTCCTTCCCTGCCACGAGGGATGCGGGCCGGGGGCGGCTGCTGCGCAGGAAGCTGGGGGCCAGGCGCTCGATGAAGGACATCTTGCCCAGGGAGCTGCTGCTGCTCTTGGCGTTCTGCTCCTTGCTGCTGCTGCTGATGGAGCTGCCCAGCCCCACCCCAGAACGCTCCAGGGTGTTGGATTTGAAGGTTATCTGCCGGATCCCCGGCACGGAACCCTCGCTGGGCTGTCCAGGGATGGGGAGTGGTGTCTCCCTAGGGTGGGGATGGAGGTGGGCGCTGGGCTCCCTCCTGTCCTGGGACAGTCCCAGCTTCTCCAGGGCCTCCCGTCGGGCTTTCTCCTTCTCCTTGGGGTCGAGGTGGGCTGGATTCCCCTTCTCAGCAGCGCTGTCACCGGCAGGGCTGGGGTGAGAGGCGGCTGAGGGTGGAGGTGCTGCTTTCACCTTCTGGTTGTGCTCCGTGGCCAGCGGCACGGGGCTGTTCCTGCTGGTTTTCAGGATGATGTTTGGGGGTAATTTCCGTGGTTTGGGGGCAGTTGGAGGCCCACGCTTGGCATCGGGGTCCTGAGGGGCCTCTTCCAGCGTGGATTTCTCCGGGTGGCCCCACAAAGTCCAACCCTTGGTCTCTGTGGCCGCCTCTCCCTTGGCACCTGAGCGATGGCTGCGTGACCACTCCAGCTCATCCTGGAAGGGGTTTGGAGGTTGGATAATCACGGATTTGGTGTGGCTTCCTGTGCTGGCTTGGTCCAGCCTGCCCTCCCGGGGTCCCTCCTGTGCAGGTTTTGCTGCTGGTACCATGTGGATGCTTCCTTTGCTGCCAGGAGCTCCACTGGCTGCAGGGATGTTCCTGGGAAGGCTGCAATGTCCTGGGCTTGCAGCAGCTGCTGGAGCCGAGCTGGGGGAGGCAGAGATGATTTTCCCACTCCTCTGCTCAGCCCCACGCTGCTGATCCCTGCTTGGAGGGGGAGTCCTGTTCCCCAAATCTGAGAAGAGAGGGAGCTGGAGTCACACACTGCACATGGACAGCAGATTTCAGATTTCAAACACAAAAATCAGATTTCAGAACAGCCCCCACCCCTTGTGGGCCAGCACAGCACTCAGGGCTCCCCTGACTCTGATCCATCACTGCTGGAGAAATCAGATCCTTTGGGCCTGACAAGGCCTCGTTAATCTGTGTGATTAATGACACTAAGCAGGGCCCCTGCAATATATCGATATATTGTGGAATTTTGAAGCCTTTGAGATGTGGTCAATCAGAAAATTGTGTAAAATATTCCTGTCTAGACAGGACATGCATTGTACGTATCAGTACTTGAGAATAAGGGCAAAATAGTGAAACTATTTTGGGAAAGGCATCAACAGATTTTTATATTGCTTTTATCTTATCATAAAATCTTATCTGCAGAAGGGTTTCCAGCTCACCCCGGGGCACGGGGCCTTTCCTGGGCTTGGAGGGTTCCCCGGAGTCGGTGTCATCTGTGGACACCCCACTGTCTCCCTCTGCATCCAGGGAGCCAATGGTTTCCTCCAGGAACATCAAACATTCTTTCTCTTCCACAGATAAATAGTCATAGCTGTTGTCACTCTGGAAAAAAAGAAGAGAAAGCAGAGCAGGTTAAAAAGAGAGTTTACTTCATACTACATTATATATATATATATATATATAAATATATATAAAAGAAAGAGAGGTTTACTTTATAGAGAGGTTTCCTTTATACTATATCTATATATAAGTTTATATATACATCTTTTTATATATAGTAATGTTATATATATTTAATATATTATATATTATTTTAATATTTTGTAGATTTATATTTAATGTCCAGGTAGTTTAGAGAGCCTGTGACAGCTGCTTGGCTGCTCAATAATGAGTATTTACAGCTCTTGAATATTGGACAACCTCCTCTAAAATAAAAAATATATAAATATTTAAAGCCTTTTATATATTGCCCTACTCTGTAGGTCAGAAGGTGGATTATTCTGAACTTGGGAATTTGGCCTCTAATTTTTAGTTCTTTGAATTGGAACGTGAGCAGATGGGTAACAAATCTGTAGGTACAGACACCTGTACTGCTCAGCAGTGCTGAATTTTAGAAAACACCGTAAACACTGAAGGTTTCTGTGCAGGTGATGAACTCTCCTTGTTCTCCCGTTCACACCTGAGCAAGAACTGTTTAATTTTTGTTGCGTTTTGAGCAGCCAGGAGACGTGTTATTGTAATATCAGACAGCCAGGTGATTCCTGCAGTCTGCCCTGAACAAAAGGAAGCACAGGGCAGGATGGAATGTGCACCAGCTCAACCAGCACGGGGCAGGAATTATCCCAGGTGGAGTTGTTTTGCAGAGACACCTTATCCAAAGCTTTTTACCGTGCAATATCACAACCAGTTCTTCCATCCCCATTAAACTCAGAGGGTTTGGTTCTGGTTTGCAATACAGCAAAAATGGAAAAGCTGCCAGGGCTGAGCGCTGCTCTCACACGTATCAATTATGCTCCAAGTCAGGCAGGATGTAATTAGCCCATCAATCTCGGGATCGGCGTTGGGAGACAAACAAGCTTTAATGGGCAGATAGTGAAAAATTACACATGGACACCCACGGCCCAAACTCAGCCCTGCCTTAACTGGGGAATTCATCTGGTGCCAGGCAGGAGGAGCTCAGCTCACTGTCTGCTCCGGGTGAAGTGGCTGTGCTTGGAGCCAGCGTGGCCCAGTTACCCAACTGGTGTGATCCCTGCATCCCTGCTGTGATCCCTGCTGTGATCCCTGGAGTGATCCCTGCATTCCTGGTGTGATCTCTGGAGTGATCCCTGCTCCCCTGGTGTGATCCTTGCACCCCTTCTGTGATCCCTGTGCTCCTGGGGTGATCCCTGCATCCCTGCTGTGATCCCTGCACCCCTGGTGTGATCCCTGGTGTGATCCCTGCTCCCCTGGTGTGATCCTTGCACCCCTTCTGTGATCCCTGTGCTCCTGGGGTGATCCCTGCATCCCTGCTGTGATCCCTGTGCCCCTGGAGTGATCCCTGCTCTCCTGGTGTGATCTCTGTGCTCCTGGAGTGATCCCTACATCCCTGGTGTGATTCCTGTGCCCCTGGTGTGATCCCTGTGCCCCTGGTGTGATCCCTGGAGTGATCTCTGCACTCCTGGAGTGATCCCTGCATTCCTGATGTGATCCCTGTGCCCTTGGTGTGATCTCTGGAATGATCCCTGTGCCCCTGGTGTGATCTCTGTGCTCCTGGTGTGATCCCTGTGCTCCTGGTGTGATCTCTGGAGTGATTCCTGCTCTCCTGGTGTGATTCCTGTGCCCCTGGTATGATCCCTGCACTCCTGGTGTGATCCCTGGTGTGATCCCTGTGCCTTTGGTGTGATCCCTGCCCCCCTGGAGCACAGGAGCTGCTGTCAGGGAGGCTGTGCTGGCCCAGAGCAGCCCCAGCAGCATCCCAGGCTCCCAAAAGCCTGGCGGGACAGGAGGCTGGGAGTGCTCTGGGGCAGGAATTCACCTGGTGCTGGTGCTGGTGCTGTCTCAGGGCCTCCAAAGCAGCATCAGAGAGCGGGTTTGAGCTGAGATCTGCCCCAAATCCTTCCCCAGCTCAGAGGGGTGGCTCAGGCTGGGCACCCCAGGGTTACTCACCCGCTGTGAGTGGTTGGAGGCCGTGCTGACCATGCTGTCACAGCTGCCAGAGTTGCAGCCAGCCATCCCCAGCTCCTTCCTAGGCATGGCACGGGCTGCCCTGGAGGCTGGCACAGGGGGAATGTCCCAGCTGGAGCAGGAGAAAGGAGAAGCATTAAGTTGTGAGGTTCCTCTGGGGGTGACTGGAGCATGTGGGAGGGAGGGCAGGCAGGCTCTGAAACTGCTGGGTGGAGGAATTGTGCTCCACCTTAGGCTGCTGGCTCCAGGAGAAAGCACAGCTGGGCTTTTAAAAATCATCCTTCCTTAAAATAGTTGGAAACGGGGTCATCTCTGCCCTGCCAGCTGGTGTTGGTGCCTCTCTGAGCACCTCAGAGGGGTGGATAAGGCACAAGAAAATGCTGTAAGGCCAGCTCAGCCTCAGGGAGGCTCAGAAATCCCAGCCCGGACTCATGGGACCTCTTTCCTCTGCCACACCCTGTGCCAGCCCTGCAGCTTGAACTTGTGAATGTGCTGGCAGCAAAATGCTGCTGGTTACTCACATCCTCGCTCTGTCAGGAGCTTCCTCCTGGCAAGGAGCTGCTCTCTGCCACCCTTCCTCGGGGGCCCTGGGGAGGTGTCCCCAGGGAGGTGTCCCCAGGGAGGTGTCCCCAGGCCTTTGGGGCACGCCTGGGTGTGTTTGGGCACACGGCTGGCACAGTTTGTGGGGAGCTGGGCAGTGCCCAGAGGGGTTCAGGCAGCACCCCAATGTCCCCTCTGCTCACAGCAGTGTCCCCCTGATGCAGCCCATCACCAGTGGGACCCCAGTGTGGCAGCAAACCCCCCTGGATTTGGGTTTGCAAGGCTGGGACAGGGGCAGGGTGGCAGAGTGGACAGCTAGCCCTGCCCAGAGCTCTGCTGAGCACCCACAGAAGGTGTCCTTACTGATGGCTGCAAAGCACCCGGCTCCCAAAATTCCCTGGCACCACCAATCAGCCTCCTGCACATGCACCACCCCATTCCTGGGGAGGGAACGGGGCTGTGGGGGCGAGAGGGAGCAGCAAAACAAACATCAACACCCCCTGCAAGACACAGGGAGCCACGCGAGAGGATTTGCTCCTCAGGAGACAGAGGAGCCCTTTGTGCTGTAACCTGCAGGCAGGAACACACTGCTGCTTTTTCTTTTTTGTTTTTTTTTCTTTTTTTTTTTTCTGGTAGCAGGATCAGGGAATTTGATCCAGCGATAAGTGAGCAGAACTGGCTGCTTGTTCAGAGCGTTAGACCCTGAAAGAATTCCTTTGTAATTGGAATACGCCGCAAAAATCAGATTTCAACACCCACGCCCTGACAGATCTAATCCTTCCACGCAGGAGGAGTTTAATATTTCAGTCTCAGCTTTGCATTATTTACTGCTTAAGTGACGTTGCAGTAAGTGGTGGCTTTGGAACAGCAGTTCCCTGGATTCTTTGAATTCAGATCTCTTCATAGCCAGGGATTTGTGCTGTGGGGAAGCAGAGCTGAGCTTGGGGGACTTTCAGCCTCTGCAGGGTTTTGCTGCGCACTGGAACATCTACAATGTGAAATTTAGATTTCTATCATTTACATCGACTCCTAAGTAGCAGGAGGCTTTGACCGTGGTCGTTGTGTTGCTCCTGGCTGCCTCCCTCCCAAATTTCAGACAGCAAAACCCTCCCAGGGAAGTGAAAACCTCGCTGGAACTCGAGCGTGCAGCTGGTTGGGACCAGCAGGGAGGCTTTTTCTCCATGAGGAGCCCTCCCTGCCACCAGTCCATTAAAGAAATCGTTTTGTCTCATTCAAAGAGCATTTTCAGGGACCCCAAGCAGCTCCAAGGCTTTGGCACCCAGCTCACCCCAGCTCAGGGAAGGCAAAGTTCAGCCCCAGCCTGGCGGGCGCTGCAGAGGATCCGCACCGAAACCAGAAGTTCCTTTTCCTGCCCATTAGTTCTCTGATGTGATTACGGCTCCAGCACAGGAAAGGGGAAAAAAAATCAGTGTCGAAACCCCCAGTTTTAATGATTCAGAAGGATTTTAGTTCCTTCTTTGCGGTGAGTAACAGCCGCAAACTGAAAATGGGACTGAGCGTTTGATTCGAACGACACCGTACTCCAAAAGCTGCTTTATAGCTGGGTTTCTGTGCTGTAGCTCTCTTCCCCAACTAAAAACATGTTTGGAAGAAGCTGTTTTTTATGGAAATCCAAAGGCCAGGTCCCTCAGCTCCTGTGGCCGTTGCAATAACTGTCCTTTAAAAGCCCACGGAGCCATCAAAGAGGTGTCGGGTAGCAATTAATGCTAATTACTTTGGAGAAGAGGCTACTTTCTTCCAGCCAGCACCACTCCAAACTCTTCATCCTGCATTACAAGAGCTGGGTTTTGCTGTCTGGGGCAGAGCAGCCAGACCCCTGTGCTGACCAGCCCCAAGTAAAGCACAAGGCAAAGCAAACCCCCCTCTGCAGGCACCAGGGGATGGATTCCAGCTCAGGGGGAAAGCGTCGGGGGTAAATCTGAATTTCCTCCTATCTCAACAGGTAAACGAAGCACCCCAGCAGCTGCCTGAGCTGTTTGTTGTCCCGAGCACAGCTTTCCTCCAACCACCACCCCCTTTAAAACCCACATTTCACCCTTCCAAAGCAGAGCCCTGCAGCCACCCAGAGCCCCCCCAGCCCCTCACCCGCAGCCCACCCAGCAGGAAAAGCACAGAGAGCAAAGCACAGGCAGGAGCAGAAATTATTATGAATCTGTTTTATCGTTTTACCAGGCCGTCCGTCGTTCCGTGCTGCCCAATTCCTTGTCCCAGCCGTGCCTATCTCAGGACTTCTTTGCTTTTCTGGGCTAACCAAACACAGCCGGGTTACACATTAACTCTGCTCCCCGCTGCAGATAAGGCTGTGCTGGCCAGGTGGGTGCTCGGCAGGTACGTCCTGACAGGTGATCCCTGGCCCCTCACCGGCAGCCAGGGCGAGTGGAATTCATCCTGCAGCCCTGCAAGGCACCTCGCCCGCTGCTTCACGCTGGGTCCCGGCGTGCCTGAGCCCCGCAAACCCGGCCGTGCCGTGCCGTGCCGTGCCGTGCCCCAAAGCGCTGGGTGTGAGCTGGCAGTGCCCGGCAGCTCTGCTGGGTGTCACCCTGCTCCTCCACTGTCCCCTGCTGTCCCAACAGCTCTGCTGTTGTCACCCTGCTCCTTCAGTGTCCCCCCTGCTGTCCCCAAATGCTCTGCTGGGTTCACCACTGTCCCCTGCTGTCCTGGCTGCTCTGCTGAGTGTCACCCTGCTCCGTCACTGTCCCCTGCTGTCCCAACAGCTCTGCTGGGTGTCACCCAGCTCCTTCACTGTCCCCTGCCGTCCTGGCTGCTCTGCTGGGTGTCACCCTGCTCCTTCACTGTCCCCTGCTGTCCCAACAGCTCTGCTGGGTGTCACCCAGCTCCTTCACTGTCCCCTGCCGTCCTGGCTGCTCTGCTCTGTGTCACCCAGCTCCTCCACTGTCCCCTGCTGTCCTGGGCACGGCTTTGGCTGGAGTCTCCTTAATCCAACATCCTGTTCTGCCGCATAGCTGCTCGCTGACAGCGGAGCACCGAGCTGAGCCCTGACCCCAGCCTTGCTCTCGATAATTACGTCCCTGGCTGGGCGTTCGCAGCCAGGAGCGCCTCACCCTCGGCAGGTTTGTGCTCTTGGGTCTTGCGGGGATGCCGCAGCTCGGGGTAGGAGCCGGTTCCTGCTCGGCTCTGGAAACAGCCTGGGCTGGGACAGGTTGGTGCTTGCATTTCACCGCAGCTTCCCAGAGGCCAAAAGTTTGCTGCCTGCGAAGGAAGGAGGTTGTAAAGACAGGCAGAAAATGTTTGGGAAGGGAAGTTTCAGCACGGATTTATTTACGTGCTGCCGGATTGGGCTCCTGCTGCCTGTCCTGACCTGCAGCTGCTTTTGCCCCACTTGGCACCGCTCCCTGCGGGCACCAAAACCCTCTGCGAGCTCCTTCCCGGTGCTGGGTGCTCCTTCCCCACAGGGCAGTTCCTGGAGCTCTACAGAAAGCCAAAGCCCCCCAAGATGCCCGTCAGAGTCATCTTCTGACACTGACAGCTTCTCAGGAGCTCTGATGGGCGTTTCTGCAGCAGCAGCTCCTGCTCGGAGCCCCTGTGTATTCCACAGAGGGACCCAGATGTCCCCACCCTGTGCAGGGTGACACCGAGCCCCAGCCTGGCTGGTGGGGCAGGGGCAGGCAGAGAACAGCAGAGCCTCCTTCTTGCTCTGCCTTTGGGCTCTGTTATTACAATTAGAGCTTTTTCCTGCTGATAAACAACGCTGTGACCCTTCCCCACACACAGCTTGGACTTGTACCTGCTTGACAAGGTGCTGCTCACTGCAAATCTGCAAACACCCTGCAGGAAATTTCCAGGGCTGGCTGACACAGCTGCCGGATTCATTCACATTTCCACACCCCAATGATTTTGAATTTTTTTGCCTTTAATTTGTATTTTTAGCAAAAGGCTGCGTTGCCACACACGTTCCCTGCTCCACGGAACGGGGAAGTGGAAACATCAACTAATTAAAGCCACGGGAAGATGGAAGGAGAGCAGATGAGCCAGAGGGTTCCCACTGGCAATGCTGAGCCCAGCCAAGGCTGTTCCAGAAGGGAACATGTGCTGGAGAGCAAATCAACAAAGCAGAGGCTGCTGACAGCCCCAGCCCTCCCTGCTCTCCCAGGCTGGCCTGCAGCAGGTGAGGGATGGGGATGCAGCACGTCGGGAGCAGCCAGAGCTGCTGTGACAGCCAGAGATTGGTGCCAGTGCTTCAGGAGTTGTGCTGGCTGGCACCGCATCGACAGAGTTTAAATCTGATATCAATAAATGAAGTGGGTTTGATTTTTAGATTAATTAATTGAAGCTTTAGAGCTGCGTGGGTTTTGTCGAGCTGCGCCCGGTGCTGGGGCTGCTCTGAGAGGGAGGAAATCCAAATTATTTTGTTATTGCACTGCCAGCAGGGTGTGAGTGAACAGCAGCACTGGGCAGGGCTGCTCTGACAGCACCAGGACCCCAATCTGGGCTGTCAAACAGGCAGAGCTGGCCCCGTGTGGGTCAGCAAAGTGTCAGGATCCATTAGGAGAAACCTCAGAATCAGGAGCCCAGAAAGAACCTGTTCTTTTTCCACATTCCTCTGCCTGCACCAAATATAAATAGCTGCAACCCGAAATAAGGTGTGATTTCACAGAGATGGCATGAAGGATATTGTGAGGAGTCAAACGATGCAGAGAAAACTTCTCAGTGCCCTGGAAGGACTTTGGCAGCTTCACAGCCCTGCTGAGCCTCACCCTGTTCCTAAACACGAGGGCACAAGTGACTCAGGCCTGGCCCTGAAGGAAAAAGCATCCACACGGCGTCACTGATAAGATTCCTGTCAAGGTAAGGATGTTTATTGGATTCTGTGGGACTCTTGGGCACTTTCCTTTGCCCAAATTGCAGGCACAGCCTGTGTGCTGACAAATCAGTTATGGAAAATAGCATGTAGTTAATGCCTGCTGTTGCACACACTCATTAAAGCTCCGTGGCCAAGGAGCTCGCTCTATTATCTCTGTTTTGCAGAAAAAAAAACAGAGAAGGGAGGGGAGGTGTTCCCTCAGCTTGCTTACCATTAACACCAGAAGTGAGAAGGCAGCTCTCAAACTTTTATAGTTCCCCAACATTTTCCTCAAGACTTAAATTAAAAATAATAGACAAAGGCACTGCGATCTTGGACAACCTGATTTTTTTGTTAACTCCTGCATTGTATTCCTGTTTCAAGGAGCATTTGGTGCTCAGGCAGCTGAAACAGCAGGAGCCACTTCACCCAATGTGAAGGAATTTTATTTGGAGCAAAGCTGACAGCAGTTCTAGAGCTGGATGCAAAGCTTAATTTAAAACGCAGGCAGACGTTTAATTGCACGGCAGCTGCAATTTTCCAAACAGCAAGCTGACAACTTTTAGTTCCTCTTCTGGAGAGTTTCCTTGGCAGGGAGAGGTTCCCAGGGCTGGCCCATGGGTGGGTTCTGCAGTGAAATCAGGCAAGCACAGATGATTCAGCACTCGTGTGCCAGTCTGATTTCTCAGAAGCTCCCCCAGCTCCAGGCTCTGGGTGCTGCAGGCAGAGAATTTCTGCTCCCTCCTCATCCATCCCCTCCCAGGAGGAGCAGGACAAAGGACACTGCGGGGTCAGAAAGGTTTCAGTCTCACTGAGGGGTGGCTGCCCCAGAACTGAGGGCAGCTGCAGAGCTGGGATGTTCTCCAGCTCGCCAGGAGAGCAGGATGGGGACAGGAGATTGTCCCCAAAGTGTCACAACGGCCCCGCTGTGCCTGCGTCAGGGCAAGGTGCTGATGGGAGATGCACCGTGGAACAGGATGTTCCTTTTCTCACTGCTCTTCTGCTAGGAGTTCACTCAGAACTTCAGAATTAGCTTTGTCCTTCAAAAAAATCCTTTAGTGATTTTGTCCCCAGACTGCTCTTCCAGTCTGTCGCATCCATGGAGCAGATCTGTGTAATACTGGACACAAATATTTGTGAAGTCTGCTTAATAATTCATATATTTCAATGCATAAAGGGTTCTGGAGGGATGTAAAACTCTCTTTACAGCTGAGTCCTGATATCTCAGGACTTCAGAAATTCATATTTCATAGAATCCCAGAGTGGTTTGGCTTGGGAAGGACCGTGAAGTTCATCTCATCCCATTCTGATATTTAGAGTTCATCCCACCACGAGAAGGGTGGATGAACCTGAGGTGGGATTTTTGGGATAATTCCCTGATACAATAATAATTAAGGGGAGGGAAATCCTAGTAAAAAGTACTTAAAAACACCCTAATAATGATTTTTAAAAAGAAAAGAAAATCTATTTTGAAATCTATCCAGACTTTACACTTTAAATAATGGAGATACTTTTTGTTTGTCAAAGTTTAGGAGAGCAAGGAGAATTTTTTTTTTCTTGCAGGACCAAGGACTTGTTCTTTGTCAGCCTGTAACAATATCAATTTTTACAACCACAAATTACAGGTTTGGGTTTTTTAACCAAAGAGATTTTATTTTCTAGGCAACAGAAGAAAACATCCAAGCAGTGATAGCGACACATTTCCCTCCAACAGAACTGATTCTCTTTTAGCAGATTCCCAATGTGAACATGATCAAGCAAAAGCTCAACACTCTGGATTAAATAAACCTCATTTTTCAAATACTGCAACTGAGAAATACCAGAAAAAAAAAAAAAAAAAAGTTTTACACACTCAAGAGAAATTCATTCAGGACACAAAGCTAAAAATCTAAGGGTTGCTCCCCAAAGTCAAGGCAGACAATAAATACGGATCTTCCACTTGTGTTTCAAAGACACCTGGTGCACCTCTCTGAGGTAGGTTTTGTGTCTGTGTGACAGGTGGCAAAGGGGGGAGGATCAGCTCGGTGTCCCTGGCACAGCTCAGAGCACACCTGGGCCTTGCCAGTCCCTTGGTCTCGTTCCTCCAGCCACTAGTTCAGCTCAAGTAGTTTCTAACACAGTGTAATCTTGGAGTTCCCTTTGAACTGTCAGGTATTTCTGGAGGTTTTTAAACATCAGCTTCTACAGGGCTGGGTTTAATCTCGGGGTTTGGAGCGGGGTTTATTTTCTTTTCCTAATGACAGGCTAAAAGCAGAGTGGGGTTTAATACTGGAAGCTGAGTGGCATTCTACAGGGAACTCCCACCAGTGCTAACGTGTGTTTTAATACTGAATTAAACCCAAACCTGGTCCAGAGTGCTCTGGGTGATTCTAGGCTGTTTAATTATTCACGCCTTAATTCAGCAAAGCACTTATTGTAATTACGTTCTTTCTTCAGTAAAACCCCTCCTGGATTGCAAGATCCAACTGGGAGCTTCTGCTGAGAAGTAGAAAATAGGATTTCTGCAGAAAAGGTGGTGTTGCTGCACCAGTTTGGTCAGGTGCCTGAGGGAACAGAGGCCTTTCAAACTGGGTTTGAGGTTCCACGTTCTTGTTCCCTCATCTAAAAGTGCAAGGAAGGTCATTCAAAACAGGAACAGAAAAATGGCAGGCAGAGGATATTTTATAATTCAAGAAACAAGGATGTGTTGCAGGCATTTCAAAGAAAAAAAAAATAAACCAAAAACATAAATCCCCTTCAGTAATATGCACCTTTACAGCACCTTTTAAGAACTCTTGAAAGCACTTGCTGTTAAGCTTCACAACCCCACCGTGAGGTAAAATATTCCAATTAAACCAATTTCACCTTCCCTGATTCGGAACAGTCCAAGGAGTGGGGCACTTCTCCCAGCTTATTTTATTCGGAATATTCAGCTTCATTATCCCAACGAAAGTCTGGCTCCTCCACAGTCAGTGGTGACAAATCAAACACCTTAAGGCAGAAAGCAGATGGAATTTCAAGCCTCCCTTCCGGCTCCGGCCTTCAGAGGGCAAAACTTTTTTTTTACCAGCAAAGAGAACTCAACCTTAAAGTGCTCATTTACAGTATTTGGAAACTGGAACAGCTTAATAACACCATGGCCGTGATTGGCTCTACTCAAGTAAAATATTCAATGTATTTAACAGAGTCACTTCCCTAACTACTCACTTCCCTCTTGCAAGAATTTCCAATGCTATTATGAAGAAGAATCCCAAGTATTCCAGGAAGCATGCCTATGCTCTGATGCAGTGTAAACACCAGGGGGGTTGAGAGTTATTTTTCAAGCAACTAAAAACTACCTACGGAGGATTAATAAGTTTTATTCAACACTTATCCAGCTACTCATTAATTTAAAGGCTACCTTAAAGCTTAGAGGCCATTGCTTTCCCTAAAGTTCTCTGCACACACAAACTACACAGTCCATTCCTGATGGTGTAGGGCAGCTCAGAGATCCTCTTTCCACTCCAAATTGTATTTTGATATCCTACTTGATATTACGAGCAGTTTCCCCCTCTGAGAGCTGCTCGGACGTGCCCAGCCGAATTCTCAGCTGTGTTTCCCAAAGCCTCAGCTTAATGACATTACCCTGAAAATGGACATTCAGCACCAAAGAGGTGGATTTAACACCAGCTCGGCTGCGTCTGCCTGCTCAGATCCCACACACAAACACACAGAAGTGATGAAATCGAGGCGTGGCCGCCGCTGCCCACCACCTGCCCAAGTGCCATCCCTATTCCCAACCCCCCCTATTCCCAAACCTGCGCGCTGGCCACCACCAGGAAGTTAATTCTCTTTTCGAGCTCTGCGAACGGAAACTTTATGGTTACCAACAGCTTATCTGCCACTCCAGAATCTGAGTTCCAGAGCCGTGAGGTAGTTCGATGGCACCCCTCCTCGTGCTGAGCTCTCACACCTCCCCGAAATTGGTGTGTCCAGTTTCCTTGGCGTGCTCCCTGGCCTCCAGCTGCCCCGTCAGTCCCTTCTGGCACACCATGCAGCGCAGGGCGAAGCGATTCACGTCCGTGAACTGCCTCTTCCTGCGCGCCTCGTCCGCCAGCTCCAGAGCCTGTGCCAGCACCACGTCGTCGCTGCTGGGGAAGATGGTCTGGGGGGGAATGTCTGAGGAGGGCAGGCGTCGTTCCAGAGGGTCGTAGTGGATGCCATCGTAGATCAGCAGCACGCGCTTGCTGTAGCCCGCGTCCTCCCCGAAGCGGTCGATGCGCACGGTCTGCGTGTCCACCACGCAGATCTCGCACTGGTAGAACTTGGAGAGGATGGACACCTCGATGGCACCCCCCCAGGTGTCCTCCCTCCGGATCCAGTCACAGTAGTCCCTGTTGGTTTTGCCCAGCACGGCCTCGCAGTAGGATTCGGGGTCGCTGGCCACGATCTGGGCGATCAGGTTGCGCATCTCCGGGGCGCAGCCGGGGTCGTACACGCCGCCCTCCACCACGTAGGACACGCTGGTGAACAGGCACGAGTTGTCTGCTGGCACCACCCTCCTGGCCAGCACAGGCACGGCTTCCCTGACGGCGTGGGACATGGCTTTTTTGGCCACCACGGGCGAGTCGGGCTCGGGTTTGGAGGTGTCTTCTTCCACTATGAGAGTGTCACCTGCCAGACAGGAGGAAGGACAGGTGAGAGGGATGTAAAGAGGGCACTCAAAGCTGCCGCTCCTCACGCACAACAACCGCGCTGCCGTTGCTGAGGCTCACAGAAGACAATCCTGGAATGGTTTGGGATCTTAAACATCACCCTGCCAAAGGCACGGCCACCTTCCCCCGGCCCGGCCTGGCGCAGCTCCGCCCGTTCCCCGCAGCTCGGCCAAACAGCCTCAGCCAACAGCCGCTGGCACCGCCAACTGTCCCCGCGGCACTCAGCCGGCCTGGCCCTGCCGCCTTCCTCCCTGCGGACCCCCGGCCCTTCCAGCGCCGCCGTGCCGGGTGCCGACCCCTCCCCCGGGCTCCGGAACCGGGGCCCGCCCCGCCGGCTGATGAGGGGCGTGTGCGCCACGGCCTCTTTAATTAACCTAATTACGGCCTGCGGGGCGGCACAGCCCGCCAGGCGAGGTAAGCCGAGCCTCCCTCCGCGCCCCCCGGTGCCCTCACCCGAGTGGATGCCGAGCTCGCCGAGCCGCCGCTCGCCGTCGCTGAGGTCGATGCTGCGCGGCGGGAAGCCGTGCAGGAGGCGCTGGGCGGGCGCGGGCACTCCGGTGAGGGCGGCGAGCGCGGCCTGCATGTCGCGGAGGCGGGAGTGCGGCCACAGCCCCGGCAGCGCCTGCGAGCCGCTGCGGGCCTTGCAGCGGAGCCGCAGCATCCTCGGCCCCCGCCGCCGCCGCCGCCTCACCGGCAGCCGCCGCTTCCGCTTCCGGCCCGCGCCCGCCCCGCTCTCGCGAGAACACGCCGCGCCCCGCCCCGCCCCCCGGTTTCGCCCAATCAGAGCGCGCTTATTTGCATAGCGCGGCTCATTTGCATAGAGCCGGGCGCCGCGTTGCTGCCATTGGTCCAGCGCGCCGGGGGCTGATTTGCATAAAGGCGGTGACACCGCCCTTTAATTTGCATAAACCGGACACCGCCCGACGCCTCATTTGCATACAGCGAGGCGTCGCCGTCAGTTCCCATCCCCTCCTTCTCCCGGTGATTAGCTCCCGCTTGATTTGCATATCCCGCCTGAATTTGCATAGAAGCGCGGGATCCGCTTCCTCTCTCGCCCCGCCCACCGCCCGCCCGGTCTCATTTACATACAGTGCGCGACTGCTCCGCCCTCCCGTCTTATTTGCATATAGCGTTTTGTGTCTCCGCCCTCCCGGTCTCATTTGCATACAGCGCTCTGTCTCCGCCCTCCCGGTCTCATTTGCATACAGCGTTCCGTGTCTCCGCCCTCCTGGTCTCATTTGCATATAGCGCGCGCCCCCGTGACGCGGGCCCGTTTTCCCGCCCCCCGCTCCCCTTTTCCCGCCTGTTCGCTGCCCCGCTCCCGGTTCCCGTCCCCGCCGCTCCGTGTGCGAGCTGCCCCCGCTCATTTGCATGCGATTTGCATGCGGCGGGGCGCGGAGCGGAGCCATGGCGGCGACACCGCGGGGCTGCAGCGGGGCCCCGCGGGGCAGGACCGGCGAGAAGCAGTGCTGTGAGTAACCGGGGGATGGTTAACGCGGGGAGGGGACACGGGCCCCGTGCCGGTGAGAACTGAAATTAAATGAAATTAAATGAAATTAAATGAATGGCGGGAGGGGGACAAGGCTGCGCAGGGACGGGCGTGCTTTGCCCCGCATCCCTCGCATCCATCCCGTGTGCGGGTCCCCTCCTGCCCTGGTTGTCCCCTCTGTCCCCTCTCTGTCCTGTCCCGCTCGCCCCCAGCCTCCCGGCTGCTGCATCCATCCCCATCCCATCCTTTTCCCCCCGAATCTGCCTCTCCGCGGCCGTTCTCGGAGCTCGCTCGGGCTCTTTGCTGAGAGAGACGGAACGTGACCGTTTTGTTAAAAACATCTTTGGTTCGCCCTTGAGGGCTCCTGCCCGGGCGGTAAATGCTTTTAACGCTGAAAGCCCCATTAGGCAGCGGTGCTGCCTCATTAGCCAGCACCTGGGAGACCGCGGAGTGGTGACAGCAGCTCAGGAACGGCAAGGACACCCCACGAACCCATCCTGCGCTGCTCCGAGGTGTTTTTATCAGCTGGGATGACGCTGGGCTGGGTCTCACTTTATGCTCTGCAGCGCCGCTGATGCTGTTTTTGGGGTGGTTTGGGGTTTTTTTGTTTTTTTTTTTTGTTTATATATATTTTTTTTTTTTGCAGCATGGGCTTCTTACATGACCAACTCCCCGACGCTGATCGTGATGATCGGGCTGCCTGCGAGGGGCAAGACCTACATGTCCAAAAAACTCACCCGCTACCTCAACTGGATCGGGGTGCCCACCAAAGGTGTGTGGGGGACATCCCTGCCCCCGTGCTGTGACACCTGCCACTGAAATACCCTCACACTCCCCTCCCCTGTGTGTGAAGTGTTTAATTTAGGGGTGTACCGGCGCGAGGCGGTGAAATCCTACAAGTCCTACGACTTCTTCAGGCACGACAACAAAGAGGCCATGGAAATCCGCAAGTGAGTCCCTGTCACGGGCTGGGTGGGCACTGAAATCTTGGCAGGCTGCGTGTCTGAGGGGCAAAAAATCACCCTGAGAGCCTGTGGAAGGAAGAAGGAACAGCACAGCCCGTGCAGGGATCCTGCCAGGGATGGGGGGGGGAGTCTGGAGCTGGCACAAAGCTTGGGACTGCCAGGGTCAGGTCACAGCTGGAGGTGCCCCAAGATCTCTGGGGTTTTTAGGGACTATGCAGGGATGGGAGGGAGGTGTTTGAATCCCTCCCTGCTGGCTCAGCTTTGCTGTGGGAATGTTTTCCATCAGCTGTGACCATCCCTATTTCCGTGTCCTGCAGGCGCTGTGCCCTGGTGGCTCTGGAAGATGTGAAGTCTTATCTCTTGGAGGAGTGTGGGCAAATAGCTGTAAGATCCTCTGCTCTGAAAAGCTGAAAATCCCTGAAATTTACATCAGGGCAGTTTAAAGCTGCCTGGAGTGTTCGGGGACCTGATTTGGGTCAAATCAGGGGTTTAAAAGTCTTTAAGATAAACTTGCTCAGTGCTCCTTGCTCGTTTTCTGCCAGGTGTTTGATGCGACCAACACGACTCGGGAGCGACGGGACCTGATCTTAAATTTTGCTAAGGAAAACGCTTTCAAGGTAGTGCTTTAATTAATTGTGTGCTTAATTTGCAGTCTCTGCTCCGAGGGACACCGGGGCTCCCCGGTTTTCACTCTGAATTGTGCTTCCTTGCCTTCTCCCCTAGGTGTTTTTCGTGGAGTCTGTCTGTGATGATCCGGAGGTGATCGCTGCCAATATCCTGGTGCGTGCTGCCCTTCCCGGGCCAGCTCGGGCTCTGGGGGCAAGGTCACGGGCTTGGGGAGCTCGTGGGGATCTCTGCAAACGCCTCCCTCTCGCCTTTCACCTGCGGGATAAGCAGCTGGGATTTGCAGGTTTATTAAAAGCCAGAGATGCCGTTATGTGAGACTGTGGAAATCGAAGGGAGCCCGGGAATGGGTGACCTTGAAACGCTGTCCTGGCAGGGGAGAGAGGGCAGAGCTGGGAGCCAGCAGAGCCTGTCAGGGCCAAGTAATTCAGTGCCTTAAGAGTCGCCTTTGTTTCCTCTGCAGGAGCAGGTTTTTCCTCTGGGCAGTGTTAAACAATGTGGATTTGTTTCAAAAGTGGGGGGGGAATAATGTAATTTATCGTTGCTTTTGTTCCTTCTTGAGTTTGCTTAACCCACGCTGTCTGTTGGGCAGGAGGTGAAAGTTTCCAGCCCTGACTACCCAGAGAGGCACCGGGAGAATGTGATGGATGATTTCCTGAAGAGGATCGAGTGCTACAAGGTCACCTACCAGCCTCTGGACCCCGATGCTAATGACAAGTAAGCAAACCCCTGAGGTGCACTCTGCCTTTTGGGCACATGAGCTGCTGTGATCTCTGGGGCTCAGGATGCTCTGCTCTCCCCAGCTGTGACTGGGTGCAGGTGAATCACAGGTCCCAAGTGAGATTTGGGATAAAAATAAAAATAAAATAAAATAATAAAGGGATGATGCTAGGGCTGGCTTCTCTCCCTGCTTCCCCTCACGGGGTTTTTGGGGGAATGATTTGGAATGGCTGGGGGGATTTTTTAAATTTATTTTTTCTCTGTGTGCTGTGGAATCAGAGGTTTAGGTTGGAAGGGATCTCAAAAGTCCATGAGCTAAGAGCCGTGGGCAGGGACACCTTCCACTGTCCCAGGCTGCTCCAACCTGGCTTTGGTCCCTTCCAGGGATGCAGGGACAGCCACCCTGTGCCAGGCCCTCCCCACCCTCCCAGGGGAGGAATTTTAAGCACAGCAGTCCAGAGCCTGACCTAGAGGAGGAGTAGCTCATGCCTCATTTTTAACACCAGCCCTGTTTTTATTTGATGTCGACCCCAGAGATCTTTCCTTCATCAAAGTGATCAACGTGGGCCAGCGGTTCCTGGTTAACCGAGTGCAGGATTACATCCAGAGTAAAATCGTGTATTACCTGATGAACATCCACGTGCAGCCACGCACCATCTACCTCTGCCGGCACGGGGAGAGCGAGTACAACCTCCTGGGCAGGATTGGGGGCGACTCGGGGCTCTCAGCCCGAGGCAAACAGGTAAATCCTGCAACCTCTGAGCTGGGAATGAGCCCTGGGGCTGGGCCCTGGCTGCTGGAGCCTTCCCTTCCAGCTTTGCTGTTCCTCAGGTTCTCTGCTGCTTCGGGGTGGGGCTCGGAATTTGGTATTTGTGAAGCTCGGGAAATATTTGTGGGTTTGGTTTTTTGGGATTTGTCATGTTTATTTGGAAATGTGTGGCTAGAAAGATTGTAAATAATATCATATTGTATATTATGTAGAATATATAATAATATGTATTATATATATTATCATATAAAATTATACATATATATAGGATATTATACATATGATATATATAGTATATTATACATATATGTAATAGACATATATAGTATATTATACATATATTATATTATATTATATGTATATTAATACATTATTAATATACATTATTATTATTATGTATTAATATACATTATATTAATCTATATTAATACATTATATTATATATACAGTATATTATACATATGTAATATATTATACATATATATAATATATTGCACATAATGTATTATGTATAATATATATTATGTATAACATATTACATAATGCATATTATATATAACATTATATATTTTATACTTATAATATAATACATATAATGTAGAATATAATGCATATTATGTATCATATAGTATATATTACCTACATTATATATTATGTATAATATATAATACTATTTCTTATTAATAACGTTATGATTGTAATTAATAACATATAATATTAATTCTATTTATATTTTTAAGTATTTATATGTATGTTGTTTATAATATTATTTGTATATATAATTTTTTAGATTTATATTTATTTTCTTTCTACTTTATATTTATGAAAATATTTAATATTTTATATCGATAATAATAATATAAAATATTAGTAAGTTCCCTCCACAGGGTAGTTAGATAAAACAATCCTTTTCCCACCTTGAGGATCAAGGACAGCAGTTACCCCAAATTCACAAACAGTGAATTATACCTGAAGCTGTAATTGCACAATTAACCCCAATATGCAAATGGACCAAAGCTTACAAAAGGCATGAACACCTCTCACCCCTTGTCCATTTTCTGGGTGCAGCCCCTGGGGAGCTTTGCTGGGAATGGACCTGAGGGCCCTTCAATAAATAAATAAAAAAACCAAACAAACCAGCTTTTTATTGCCTTAATTCTGCCTGGCCTCTGTTTTTAGGGAGCCCACAAAGGCACCACCCTGGTGACCTCCCTGGGTTTTTCTCCTCAGTTTTCCCAGGCGCTGAAGAAGTTTCTGGAGGAGCAGGAGATCGTGGAGCTGAAGGTGTGGACGAGCCAGCTGAAGAGGACAATCCAGACAGCCGAGTCCCTGGGGGTGCTGTACGAGCAGTGGAAAATCCTCAACGAGATCGATGCTGTGAGTCACAGGCTGCTTAAAAACCTCAGCTTTTCCAGCTGCGAAAAGAAATGTTTAAAGCTGAATTAATCCCCATCATAAACCCAGCTGTTTTCTGTTGGTTTATGGCTGTGTTTAGGGTGAGGTTTGGGGTGGTTTGGTACAGGGCTGAGGGTGTGCAGAGCTGGGGACATTTCCAGCTGGTGTGGAGGAGGAAAATAAACCCCTGAACATCCCGGACATCTGTCACACCCTCCTGGCTGGGCAAAGGTTGCTGCTCCCACTCTGATTCTCTCAGGAAATTGCAGGGTGGTTGCTGGGGAAGTGAGGGCTCATTTTTCATCCCTGGCAAACACCAGGGATGTCATCCTTTGTGGTTTGGAGATATAAAACCAAAGCCCAGCCTCTTCAAACCAGCCTGGAACCCACACTGGGAGCAGGGCTGGGTCAGCTGCAACACCTGAAATTTCCATCCCTGATCTCAGCCTGGGCTTTTCCTGCCCTCCCCGTTGTGTCCTTGTCCCTCTGATGGAATGAGGTTTGTGGTAAGCAGGTTTTTCCTTCCCTCAGGGGGTCTGTGAAGAAATGACCTATGCAGAAATTGAAGCCAAGTATCCAGATGAGTTTGCCATGAGGGATCAGGAGAAATATCTTTATCGTTATCCTGGAGGGGAGGTGAGGACCCTGAAGAAACAACAATACACAGTGCAGTGAAACAAACACACACGTGTGGGACTGGAGTTAAAACTGACTCAATTTTAAGTTACTCTGCAGACTGAAAACATGAGGATCCCCAGTTCTCTTTTGGGGGAAATGTTTCTTGGTTTCCCTCACTGGTGATGCTTTTCAGTCCATTAATTTGGGCCACTTGCTGGATGCTGCAAGCAGGGGGTTCTGCAGCCCAGGGCTGAATTGTCACTGAGAAACCATCTGGGAAACAAAATTACCCTGGGTGTGGCCTGGAGTCATTCTGGGTTTACTTCACAACCTGTTTAAATGAATCATTTGCTATTTTATTTGCTTTTTTTTCCTGTCTGCACTCCCTGAGTTCCCAGCAATCCCAGCCCTCCCACAGTCTGAGGGCTCTGACACTGAATTTCACTTTCTGCTGTTGGCTTTTATGAGTGTTTTTGTTTTTTTTTTTACTATTTTTACCCCATCACCCCTAACCCCCTCATTTTGCTGCTCTAGCTGATACTTCCCTGACTGTGACGCTGTTAATTGCCACCTCTGCTCTACCCCTGTGTTTACACAACCCCTTGACCAATTCCTGTTTGGTTTTCCAGTCCTACCAGGACTTGGTGCAGCGCCTGGAACCAGTAATTATGGAGCTGGAAAGGCAAGGCAACGTCCTGGTTATCTCCCACCAGGCAGTTATGAGGTGCCTGCTGGCTTATTTTCTTGACAAGAGTGCAGGTACAAAAACAAAGGGATGATTCTGGGGCTGGCTCTTCTCCCTGCTTCCTTTCTTTTGGAGGGGGTGATTTGTAATGGCTGGGTGGATTTTTTTAAATTTTTTTTTTTTTTTTTAAACGAGGGAAGAGCTGTTTAAAAAAGGAGGAAAGGAAACATTCCAGCAGGGCTTTAACCCCTGCACTGCAGCAGTGCCAGGAGCTCCCTGGGGATGTGCTGCTCTTTTTCTGCCCCAGATGTTGTTTCTGGAGCTGTTTTCAGCAGCAGTGCTTCCAGCACGTGTAGGGGACTGGTTTTTAATGTAAAAAAAAAAAAGTTTTCTGATGGATTAAAGAGCCTGGAAGGCTTGGTAGGAATGCTCCATCCCAGGGAAATGCTGATTTCTTGCACAGCACACACACACCTGGAAGATTCCAATCTGCTGCAAGCTCCAGTGAGTGGCACTAGAGCTTCATAAAACTTTTAATGACTTTAATAAACTTCTAGGGAACTTCATAAACTCTTAAATACAGCTCTGACTAAATCTCCTGTGGGCCCATGGCAGCTGTTGCTGAGGTGCTTTCCCTCACGTGCCACTGGAGAGGTTTCCTCTGGCTGGCCCTGTGCACTGGAAATGGAATTATGGAATTGTTTAGGTTGGAAAAACCCTTTCAGAGGGTTGGGTCCAACCCTGAACCCAGCACTGCCAAGAGTTGGAGAGCCCTGGGCCAGCTGGCTGAGCTGCACTCTCCTTTCCACCTCCTGTATTTTGATTTTCTGTGTCTCACTGCTGCTGTGAGTGAATGTCTGGGTCCCATCATTCCCAGGACAATTTCCACTCATTCCTAAAATGGTTGGGCTTGAAGGGAACCCTTCAAAAGGTTTTTAGTGCAACTCCTCTGCGATGGGCAGGGACAGCCCTGCTGCTGTGGGGCTGGGGAGGGGACAGGGGAGCTGTGGCATCCCAGGTGAGCCCATAACACCTTTCTCTGTCCTAGATGAGCTGCCCTACCTGCGCTGCCCCCTCCACACCATTCTCAAGCTCACACCTGTTGCCTATGGTAAAATAACTGCTTTATTTTCATTTTTCATTTTCATTCCTCTCCTGGTTTGTGCGTGGGGATGTTCTGGGCAGGTTTGTGGCAGCACCTGGCCGTGCTCTAGAAGCTTCTGGTAATACAGAAACAGGTTATTTCCTGGTTAACATACAAGAAGTTAACAGAGAAAAGGGTTCTGGAGGGTGTGGAGGTGCAGGGTCCTCTCCCCTGGACTCTCTTTCAAACAATTGGATTTTCCCTGTGGGTGAGGAAGGCTGTGCCTCTAAACTTGGGGTGCATTCAGTTAAAATTGGCTTTTCTGTGTCTTTCCCCAATAATGCAGGGCTGTGCTCTCACACTAAAACCACCCAGTGAAAAATGTAAAATTCTGTTTGTGGGGTGAGCCGTGCGTTTATGAGCTGTGTTATTTCTTTCTAAATAAGGAATGTGTTGCTGTTCACTTTCCCTGCTGGTTTTACAATAAATAACTCACAGAAACTTCTCTTTCTCTCGGATCAAGGCTGCAAAGTGGAGACAATCACCCTGAATGTGGAAGCAGTGAACACCCACCGGGACAAACCCTCCCTGAACTCAGTGAGTTTTGCTGTGCCCCTCTGGCTCCACCTTTTCCAAAATAAGTCACAAATCCTCTGGAACGCTTGCCAGAACTGCCTGGTGGCTTTCAGTGAGCAGAAAGATTCTCTTCAGAAATAACCCCCAAAAGCAGAATTAATTGTAGGCCATGGGGGGAATATTTTGCAGAGCTGTTGTAGGGAGCACAATGGGCAAATTGAGGACATATTCTCCTATATTTTATGAGAATATATTTTATTCTCATATATTTTAGGGCAGGTCTCAGTTTTCAATGGCAGTGTTTGTTGCTGAGGCTTATTGGTCATTTCAAAAAGATTTTGCAGAAGGGTTCAAGTGGCTTTTTCTCCTTGTCTTGATGAGTTTTCTCATTCTGAAATCCTCTCCCTGCCATTATTTAAATTACTGTAGGCCATCCACCTTGTAACCACATCCTAAATCTGGGGCAGTTGCTGATCTTTGAGGTCCTGGATTTTGCAAACCCCTTTTTCCAAAGGGAAAGCCTCAGTGATTGCCTCAAATTAATTCCCCCAATCAGAGAGCACAAACCAACTGGCTGGCTCGCAGATTTTAGATCTGATTTTAGGTGGTTTTGGTACATTTTGGCTTTTGGTTGTATTTCAGCAGGAGCTCTTGGGCTGGGGTCTGGTTATTCTTTTGTGTTTTGGGGAAACTGGGAACCTGCAGCTGTGGCTGGAGGGTTTGTGGAGCTGCCAAATGCCAAACTGGAGGACGTCAGGCATGATTTGTGTGGATCCTCGTGGTTTGCAGCATGTCAAGGGGTTGGATTAGGTGGAGTTTAAAGGCTCTTCCAACCCAAACCACTCTGGGATTTATCATTTTTCCAGCTTCTCTGTGATCCCTGCATGGAAGTCATTGCTGCCCACTTGGAGGCTGTTTCTGTTCTTTGCTTTGCTTGGGTAACACAGCTGCTTTGGGGCAGAAGAAACAGGAAGAAGGGAGAGTTTTCTATTTGCTTATTTCTTTTTCCCCCCCTAAATTGATCGTGCAGAGAGAAAATAAAAAACAAAAACAAACAAAAAAAAACCCCAAACCCCAAACAGAGCCACCTAAGCAAAACAAAAGTCCCAAAGGGAAGTAAAACTGCTGAAAAATCAACTTCCCAGTTGTCTCCAGGATGGATTTAAGCTGTTTCCCAACTGGGGAAGGCACAGCCCGCTGTGGGGAGATTCAGGGTGGGGATGCTGGAGGTGCGTGACGTGGCTTTAAACTCTGGTTCCCCCTTTTCATTCCTGGCGATTCCCTGTGTTCTGTGGGATCAGCACGGCCTCCCCAGCAGGCAGAGCCCTGTGAGGATGAGGAGGAACAGCTTTACCCCGCGGGCCAGCGCCGACACCGTAAAACGCCCGCGGCACCACAGCCTGGGCAGCAAACCCCTCCACCTGCTGGGGCCTCTGCCATCCCTGGAAGCTCGAGGGCCTCTCCCATCCCTGGAAGCTCGAGAAGGGGCTGAGCAGCCACAGCTGGAAGTCCCAGGCCAGGTGGTACCTTCCCTCTGCTGCCCATCACCATCATCCCCCCCATCCTGCCCCACACCCAGAGCAGGGTCTCTGGTTCTGCCTGGAAATCATCCAGCCTGGATTGGATTAAGCTAAAAAAAACCCCCAAACCAACAAAAACCTAAAAAGGCCCTCAAAAGCAACCCCAAAATGTAAAAGTCCCCCCCCAATCCAAGGAATTCTGGTTTCAGTCTTTCAGGGTCAGGTTTCCATCAGTGCCACTGGCTTTTGGCAGGAGGGTTCATTCTGGCTGGGATTTTGCTTCTGGGCTAAAACCTGATTGGAAAAGTTACAAACAGGCTCTTTGTCCCAGTTCTGACTGCAGCCAAGTGATGTCCCTGCCTTCTATCACCTCCTGCTGTGACACAAACCTGCCCTGGGCTAACAGGAAATTTTGGGGGGCTGCTTCACTCCTCCCCTCATTTGCTTTGCTGCTTTTCCTATTTCAGTCTCCTTTAAGATGCACTCTGAGCCCTGCTGTGCTTCTCTGTTTCCTTTGCAGCCTCCTGAGGGGAATGCTTGCCTCTGAGTACCACTGCAAGCAGCTTGGGTGTGCTCTCTTTGGGGTTAGTAAGTCGGATTTCTCTTAATTTGTGTTGCATGGAAACCCCAGACAAACCCATGGAGCAGGAGGAATCTTGTGCTGGAGAAAACCTGAGGTTGTGGGGGCTGAGCCTGCTGATCCAGGGGCTCCAGCTGGGCTTGCTGGTGCTTGTGCTTGTGCTGGCTGCTGTAAATTGAGTTTACAATCCCCTGGATGGGGACTCCACACAGGGTAAGGTCCCAGCTGGCTTGTCCCCTGTGCCCAGGCCAAGCTGTGGTGAGGTGGCTGCTGTCAGGGATTTTTTCAGGAGTCACTGGATCATGGATGGATTGTTGGCTTTCACTGTCTCAGCGTGTTCCTGGTGTCTGGTGGGCAGAGGAAGGAGTTTTATCCGAGCTCTTGAGTGTTTGTTGTGATTAACCTGCAAGGTGGTGGCTGTGATGGCTCTGGGGTGGTTCTGGAAGTGGGGGGGAACATGCTCCATCCTTAATTCACCCAACAGCTTTCAGGTTATTTGCCATGGAGAAGGTAAATAAAGGTGAGCAGCCCTGAGGAACCAGCCTGCCTCAGTACTCCTGAGCTCCTCCAGCACTCTGAGCTTGTGTGGGCTCAGGGAAAACCCTCCAGGGGGAATGTAGGGGGATGCAAAGAGTGAAAACAGGTCTCTGTGTGCCTGCATGGAAGGCATGAGGTCAATCCTCAGCTGGTTCCTGCCATGGGCAGCAATTCCATGGAGCTGGATTCACCTCTCTGTGCTGTGCTGTGCTGAGCTGAGCTGAGCTGAGCTGGCTCAGCTTTCCCTCTCCTGCTTTCCTTTCTCTCACCTCTCCTGTGTCTCTCTTCCCTGCAGAGAATGGCCACTTCAGCTGTGTAGGGGTTCCTGCTTTCCTTGGATCCAGCTGGGAATTCCAGGGCCAGGAGGAGCCGGGGTTGGAGCATCCCTGGAGCCACGAGCCACCCTGGCCAGTAGTGGCCTTGAACTGGGATTTTAGAGCCTGCCTGTGTCTTTTCTTTCCAACTCTGGAATGTCTGGCCACGGGGCTGGAGAAGATTGATTGTGGAGATTCTTCCAAGCTGCTTTTAACTCTCCCAAGCCAAGGCATCCCCGGGTGTTGAAACAGTGTCCCACATCTTTCCTCCTGGCCTGGTGCCAAAATTAACCACGGTGGGAGGACAAAATAATCCTGATTTTACACACTGAAGCAGATTTTCTTCAGAAGAGGCATTTCCAGGCTAAATCCCCAAGCTTTTATTTCTCCATTACCATCTCCATGATATTTCTGAGTTCAAACTGATTTTTTTTTTCTGTTGTTCAGCCATCCAGGGAGCTCCAGGTGGGGTTTCACTTTCCCTCCATGAGTGCTGGTGTGAATCCCCCAATCTGAGCCAGTTCCTTTGCCCTGGGAAAGCTTTTACTTGGCTGTGACACCCAGGTCAGCACATCCATCCCTGAGCTGCCTCCTGTGAGGGAATGACCCCTCTGCCCCTCTCTGGAACAGCTCCCAGTGCTTTAAATCCCACCTCAAGCCCTATTTTAGCTTCTCATCCCAACCCAAACTTCATCCTCTCACTCATTTTTCCTGCATTTTGGGGAATGTTTTATCCATTTACCCCAGAAAATGGGAGCCTGGCTGGGACCAGCAGGGTTCCTGGGCAGGGTTTGCAGGAAGCACAAGGATTTTACCAGTTTTCTTTAAAATACATCCAATTTTAGGCCCACAACAAGCTTTTAACTTGCCTATGAATAAGCTGTGAATGTTCCCAATGCTGCCTTTCATAGTTTTAAGCTGTTGTAGAGTTTAGAGCACAGGTGGTGCAGCTTAAGTGTCTTAACTTAAATCCTTCCCTTAAATCCCCCCCCAAAACCCCAAATTTTCAGGTCTCTCCCACAAGTTTTGACTCCAGCTGTTCTGGCAATAAGGGCAGGACCCTCAGGTTGGGTGAAAAAAAAGGAATATTTGGCTACAGAGCAGGAGGCTGTTCTGGACCTGCTGTTCCCAGGTGACTCCAGGATTTCTCTGAGCAATTCTGAGCCTCAGAAATTGCTTCTTTTAAATGTGTAAATAAATGTTGGATATACCCACAGCAGGGAAACTGTGCCCTGGCTGTGGAGGAGCTCAGCAACCCCAGAGCTTGAGGCTTAATCTGGGCATTTGGAGCTCCAACTTGGTTGTTTTAAACACTCCCGGAGCTGTAATTTGATAAAACTGAGATAGAGAGGACCAAGGCATTAATCTAGACCCCTCAGGATTTCTGAGGAGCAGAAAAATGTGTTGATCTAAAGCAATTGTGCCACAGAGGGGTGAAATTTAGTGGTGAGAAATTTGAGTTTTTATTCGTTTTTCTCCTCAGGGTTTTCAATGGTTTTGTGCTTAGAAATAAACCAGAAAAAAAAAAAAATTAAATGTTGAAGGAGGGGATTTTGAGCCTGGCCATGGCAGTCCTCAGTGTCACACTCCAAAATGTTCTGAATGCACAAACCCATCCTTGTCAGGCCAAACCCCTCCTGCTCTGTGGGAAAAGGGGTGGAAAATGTTTTGTAGGATGTTTACGCACAAAAATGCTGGGCTAACTTGCTGAAGAGTGCATTATGTTCATATCACTGAGCAGTAAATGATTGTAAGGAGACAAAAATCTCTATTTTTCCCTGCTGGGATTTGTGAATGTCATTGTCCATGTGTTGGTGGTTGTGAGTTTTTTTTATTCCCTGCTGAGAATCAGGTGTTTGGCAGTTTGGATCAGTGCCTGGGGGTCCCTTTTTGGGGGCTGTGGGATGGGATTTTATCCTTCTCTGCAGCTTTTGTGCCTCAGTGCTTTCATTAAAGCTTCTTCCTCCTGCATTTTAGCCTTGGAAAGGTTTAAAGCAAACGTGTCTGGAGCAGAGCAGCAGCAGATTTGGGAGCAGATCATTGCCCTGAGGGTTCTGCTGAGCCCTGGGGGTTGCAGGGCTGGGGTGATGCCAGTGGGATCACCTGTGCCAGGGATTTCCTTGAAACCACCTGATCTCCTTTGACCTGGGTGTGCAAACATCCCAGAACCAACCAGCCTTGCACAGAGGGGAGTTGTGGGATGGTTCTGGTGGAACAGCAGCTCAGCAGCAGCTCGTGCTGTCAGAGGGATCACTGGCGTGGCTGGGCAGGTGGAGGTGGGTGTGGAGGGGTGGAGATGGATCTGGAAGTGGGTGTGGAGGGGTGGAGTTATAGAGGTGGGTGTGGAGGGGTGGAGATGGGTGGAGATGGATCTGGAGGTGGGTGTGGAGGGGTGGAGTTATAGAGGTGGGTGTGGAGGGGTGGGTCAGGAGGGGTGGAGGTGTGGAGGGGTGGGTGTGGAGGGGTGGAGGTTGGTGTGGAGGGGTGGAGGTGGATCTGGAGGTGGGTGTGGAGGGATGGAAGTGGGTGTGGAGGTGGGTCAGGAGGTGTGGAGATGGGTGTGGAGGTCTGGAAGTGGGTCAGGAGGTGTGGAGCTGCAGGTGTGGAGGGATGGGTGTGGAGGGGTGGATCTGGAGGTGTGGAAGTGGGTCTGGAGGTGGGTCAGGAGGTAGATCTGGAGGTGTGGAGGTGGGTCTGCAGGTGTGGAAGTGGGTCTGCAGGTGTGGAGGTGGGTCTGGAGGTGTGGAGGTGGGTCTGGAGGTGGATCTGGAGGTCTGGAGGTGGGTCTGGAGGTGTGGATGTGAACCTGGCACCTCCCTGAGCATTTCCCCCTCCCCAGTGGGGGTTTCTGTGCCCCCCAGGCTTTCTGTGCCTCTGTTTCAAGCACACAGGTGCTGCTGGCTGCTGTCACCTTCAGTGGTGACACCACAACGTCCCTGTGTGTGGCTGCAGGGGAAAAGGAACCCTTGGGCTGAAACTGCTCCATCTCTGGGAACAATTGAGAAATGGGGGAAAAGGTTTAGAGCCTCTGGTCTGTGTACACTGGCTGTCACCTCGGGTGGGTGACAGGGAAGGGTGACAGCCTGGCCTGGCTGCCAAGGGGACAAGGAGCAGCTGAGGTGACAGCTCTGGCCAGAGCCACCCGCCCTGGGGTTGTCCCCAAGCCTCACCCTGTGCTTCTCTGAGGGGCTCTGGGTGAGCAGTGCCAGTGCCACCCCTGCTGTCCCCAAGCTGTCCCCAAGCTGTCCCCCTGCTCCTGTTTGCAGCTGCAGCTCTGTCTGGAGTGTTTGGTGAGAAGGATCTTACCCAGCTGCTTGTAAACCTTCCTGCTCTGCTGCCTTCCAAGTGGGGTTTTTTTGGGGTTTAAAACGCTGCAGTGTCTCTGTCAGCTCGTGCTGTGTGTTGTGTGCTCTGTGCACTTGAGCATCAATATCTGTCAGTGTTTATTGACAATAAAGAGACTTCAAAAACCACAGCTCATTTCCTCTCTTCTTTTCCACTGTTTGCTCTAACTCTCCACTGGGTGCTGGTTTCCTGGGGAGCTCAGGGATCTCTGGGCTGTGTTTGGAGGAAGAGTGGCTGCAGGGGTGGGCAGGTATCCTCTGATTTTGGGAATTTGAGTTTTAGACGGGGGCTCTTAAACCCTGCTGCTCTTCCCCTTCTCCCCTCGGTTTTAAGGGTGTTTTTACTGGAGCTGATGGAGTTCACAATCTCAGGGAAACTGAGCTTTAAGATCCTTTCCAATTCTGGAATTCTCTGCATGTTCAGCTCCCAGTGATGCTCCTGAGCTCCAGCTGGTGCTGCTTTCATGGGTTTAGGTGGGGCTGGCTGCAGAAATCCATTTTGGAGTGCTGGCCATGGCTTTCTGAGGTTTTTTCATGATCTGAGGGTGGCCATGCCCTGGGGGGAAGCAGCTCTCCTGAGGACACCCCTCAGTGTCCCCGAGGTCCCAGCCTGAGAATTCCCTGTACTAAGGGTTCCAGAGAGAGCCTCACCTGGGGGATGATCACTTTTCTGCCCAGGGTTTGTTGGGTAGCTCTTCTCCCTGGAAAGGAATTCTTTTTGGAGAATACACAGCATCCTTTATTTCCCATTATTTCTAGAACCATCTTGCCCAAAACCAGTCGTGCCTCACAGATTTGGCCACGTGAGGAGTCACGTGAATTGCTTGTGTGCAAATTTGCAAAATTGCTTGTGAGTCAGTTTTTAGATCACTTTATGCCTCTGAAAACGTCACATTTAGATCTGTTTGCTACACTGGAAGTGCACAGTTAGGAAGGAACTGAGTGGAAAGTGAATTTTGGTGGTACAGAGAGGCATGAACGTGGTGAGAGCCTCTCAGCTCCAGCTGCTGCACCTCTCCAGTCTATCCCAGTGCTGCCCAGTTCACCCACACTGCACTCATTAGTGGGAACAACCCCTTCACTGCTTCATTACTTTCCTCATGACCCTGAAAACCTCAAAGCCTTGGTCCTAGCAAAGCAAAAATGCCATGTTTCCTTCCCCCAGGATGGCTGGGTCCATGGCAGTGCCACATCTCTGTGTGTGCCCCAAGGACAGGTAACAGGGTACAGAAAGAAATTGCTGGGGTTTGCATTTTCTGTCCTGTAACATCCAGTGAAGGGGAGGTGCTGTGCAGGCCACGTCTCTTGTGATGGGAGCAGAGATTTTTTAATAAACCTGCAATTGTAACGACAGCTCTGTCTGGCTTTTAATAATCTGTCCTATCCCCAGTAAAGGGAAGTAATTATATAATCCCTATGAAGTGCATATAATATATAAAGCATAGATAATAAATAAGTTTATTTACAGTGTTTGTAATTAACAGCTCAATTCAGTGCTGTTCCACGAGTGCAGGGATGTGGAGAGGTGTTTTCACAGAACCTGCCCTGGGTGTAAACGTGCTTCAGACACGAGGCCAGGCTGCTGCAGAGAGGTTTTAGCTGTAAAACTGTAAAAACTAAACTGTAAAACACCTTCATGGCCTCAGAGCAGCCTGCCCTGCCTGGCACATCCCTGCTGGGTGGCTCAGCAGGGCTGGGGGTGGCGTCAGTGGCGTGTCTGGCCTGTCCCCAACTTCCCACTGCTGCTTCCCCTTCCCTGGGCTGTTTGGGGAGAGGATTTCTCCTTCCCAGAGCAGCTCCCATGCCCACCATGCCCGGGCTCCTGGGGTCAGGGCAGCTCCTGGCAGTGCTGACCCTGCTGCTGCAGCCCTTGGGGACTCGGGGTGAGTGTCCTCCCCTCCTCTCCCTCCTTGGGGGTCTCAGCTCCTGGGGCTCTGCTTTCCTTTCTCGAGGGCTTTGGGAAGAGCTGATGGAGCCCCGCAGTGCCTGAAGGGGCTCCAGGAAGGCTGGGGAGGGACTTTTCACCAGGAATGTCAGGACAGGGAAAGGGGAAGGGGTTTAGGGTGAATAAGGGCAGGTTTAGATTTGGTTTTGGGAAGGAATTCCTCCCTGGCAGGGTGGGCAGGCCCTGGCACAGGTGCCAGAGGAGCTGGGGCTGCCCCTGCATCCCTGGCAGTGCCCAAGGCCAGGCTGGAGGTGTCCCTGCCCATGGCACCCCACTGATGGGGTTAAATGGGGTTAAATGTCCCTTCCATTCCAACTTTAATGTCCCTTTCCCGATTCTCTGGCGGATTCTGCGATGCCTCAGCCCTGGGGCAGCCTCCAGACCTGCCCAAGGCAGCTGGGGCACAGCCCAGGCATCCCCCAGGCTGACCTGAGAACTGCAGAAGAGCTAATCTGCTGAGTAATGGATGTCTCTGGGAACGGGAATAAGCGGCAGTTTCCGTCTGGAAGTTGGGGTCACTGCGGTGGCGTTACCCCCGAACCCCCCCCCTGAAAATCCCCTTTATTTTGGCGATCCGCAGAGGCTCAGTGTCCCGTCCCTCCCATCGCTAACGGGCAGCTGAGATCGGCGGAGAATTTCACGCAGGGCAGCACAGCCTGGCTGGAATGTGAGCCCGGTTTTGTTCCCCTGGGTGCGGCCAGCGCTGTGCGCTGCACATCCAGCGGCCGCTGGTACCCACGGGTGCCCTCCTGCATCCCAGGTGAGCCCAAAACTTGGGGCTTCAGTTAAAGCCAGACCTTTCCAGAAACTTCTCCAGGGAGCACAGCCTGTGCCAGCACCTCCCGAGCCCCCTCCCGACCTGTGCCAGCTGCCACCGGCTGCTCCCGTTCCCCCAAAAACACTCGGAGAGGGTTTGGAGGGTGGGTATCACCGGGAGCGCTGCTGGCTGGCAGCATTCCTTCCCTCTGCCCCGCAGGGGACACTTAGGAGGTGCCAAAGCACACGAGGAGGGACATTCTCACTCAGCTCACAGCTTAATTTTTGGTGAATTTTCCCCGCTGTTTTTCCCTTTCTCTTTCACCCCACAGCCACGCTCAGGGATGCTGCTGTCTCTCGTTTATTCTGGGGGGTTTTCCACCAAGGAAAAGCTCCCAGTGCTGAGGGTCTGTGCTGTCCCCAGGGCAGTGCTGGGGGTCTGTGCTGTCCCCTGCTGTCCCCAGGGCAGTGCTGAGGGTCTCTGCTGTCCCCTGATGTCCCCAGAGCAGTGCTGGGGGTCTCTGCTGTCCCCTGATGTCCCCAGAGCAGTGCTGGGGGTCTCTGCTGTCCCCTGCCCTGTGTCCCCTGCTCTGTCCCCAGGGCAGTGCTGAGGGTCTCTGCTGTCCCCTGCCCTGTGTCCCCTGCTCTGTCCCCAGGGCAGTGCTGAGGGTCTCTGCTGTCCCCTTCTCTGTGTCCCCTGCCCTGTGTCCCCTGCTGTCCCCAGGGCAGTGTCGCCACCCTCCCCCTGTGGAATTCGCCGACCCTCAGTCCCGGCGAGAGTTCCTGGTTGGCAGCACCGTCACCTACTCCTGCCGAGCCGGCTTCTCCCTGATCCCCGGAGTGTCCCCAACCATCACTTGTCTCCAGAACTTCACCTGGTCCTCGGTGCCAAGGCTCTGCCAGAGTGAGTGCAGCTCTTCCTTCGCTTTGCCATCAAAGCATCGCTGGAATGGGACCGTCCTCAGCCCCCAGCAGGGTCAGCAGGGCTCTTTCTGCAGCAGCTCGGGCTCTCCCTGGCAATAATTTTGCTGCTCGAAGGGTGGCGTGGCTGGAAAGGGAAAGCTGCAGCTCCCTCTGGTTATTTAGCGGCTCCAGCAAGGATTCAGGGATGCAGCCAGTGCCGTACCATCCCCTCAGCACGCTTTCTAGGGCTCTCACATCCTTCTGCCTTCCAAAGGAAATGGTTTTTATCCTGTAATTCCCATCCCTGAGCTCTGTTAGAGGCGTCTGGCAGTGCTGCTTTGCAGCTTGGCTGGGTCAGAAAAGCACCACTGCTGGGAATCCCTCGGTGCAAATCTCTCCTCTCTGGTGCTGCTGTTCCTCAGAGGTGCAGTGTCCCACCCCGGTGATCCCCCACGGGAGAGAGATCAGCCCCAAGAGAGCCGAGTACACCTTTGGGCAGCAGCTGGAGTTCCAGTGTGACCAGGGCTACGTGCTCCGGGGCAGTGAGAGGATCCAGTGCTTGTCTGATGGGATGTGGAGACCCCCAGTGCCCTACTGTGACAGGGGTGAGTGGGAACAGCAGCAGCAGGGCTGGGAATGCCATCCAAGGGGAGGGAAAGCAGGGAGAAAATCGTGGGAGGTGTGAGGGGAAGGTGCCTGAACCACAGCATTGAAGGGCTTCAGCGTTTCCATCTTCTGCCAAAACTGGGATGGGTGAAATGTGTTGATTAATGGGACTTGCAGCCATTTCTCACAGGATTCTTTGAGGGATTTATGGTTACTCAATATTCCCTGGCCTTGCTTGGGAGCAGGATGTTTCTGATGGAAAAGAGGAGGGGATAAGGAAGGGGAAGGGGCTGAAGGGGAGGGGACAGATGCTGAGGGTTGGGTTCATCAGCTGGGTCAGACTGGGAGCACTGGTACAGCCAGGGCCAGAGCTGGCCAGGGACAAGGACTGTGAGGAGAGCAACATTTGGCATGAACATGAAGAACCAACCTCTCCTGTTGCCTCCCTGCATTCTGCCTCCCTGGTGGAATGAGGAAAGCCTGATTTTCCCTTTTCCTCTCACACAGTCTGTGATCCCCCTCCCAAAATCCCCCACGGGCAGCACTCTGGCATGGGGGTTAAGGTGTTCCCCTACGGCTCTGAAGTCAAGTACAGCTGTGCAGAGGGGCTGTCCCTCGTTGGGGACGAGTCCCTCTACTGCACCTCCGAGGATGGGCAGAACCTGACGTGGAGTGGACCTGCCCCAGAGTGCAGGGGTGAGTGTGGGGTCAGGGTGTGGGGTCAGGGTGTGGGGTCAGGGTATGGAATCAGGGTGTGGGGTCAGGGTGTGAGGTCAGGGTATGGGGTCAGGGT
>JAGMWU010000028.1:1226840-1237254 GCA_018697195.1 Certhia americana
CCTGTGTGTGTTCCGTGTGTGTTCCTCGTGTGTATTCTCCATGTGTACTCCCCATGTGTATTCCCTGTGTGTGTTCCCCGTGTGTGCTCCCCGTGTTTCCCGTGTTCTGTATGTGTTACGTGTGTCACTGTGTGTTATCCATGTGCGTGTGCTCCGTGTGTGTTTGTGCTCCTCGTGTGCTCCCTGTGCTCCTTTTGTGGCTGTGTGTGTCCCTATCCATGTCCGTGTGTGCTCTGTGTCTGTGTGCCCCACATCCCTGTCCCTGCGTGTGCCCCGTGTGCCCTGCTCCCTGTGCCACCCTTTCCCAGGGCTCTGTGTGTGCCCTGCCCGGGGTACAAAAGCATCAGGGGGAGCCGAGCTAAATCCCCATTTATTTCCCCCCAGGGGACTGCGGGCCGCTGCCAAACATCAGCCACGCCGAGCCCCGGGGGGACACCAAACACCAGCAGAGCTTCAGTGTGGGCACCACAGTGACCTTTGGCTGTGTCCCAGGTTTCACCAAGCGCCCCTTTCTCTCTGACACCATCCAGTGCCTGCCCAACTCCCGCTGGTCCAGCCTGCCCGAATTCTGTGGCCGTGAGTGTTTCTCTGACACCAGGAAGGTGAAAGCTGCTTGTGGAAACACCACAGATTTGGCAATCCTCAGGGGTTTCCTCATCGCACAGGATGAAGTGGTTCGGCCACTTCTCTTGCTGCTTTTTTTTCCTACACTCCAGTGAGGCTGTTGCCACGTGCTGGCACTTGAGCGTTAATAAAAATCTAGGAGCAGCTTGCGGAGGGCATGGAAAAGGGAAGGACTGCAAGGGCAGAGCATTGAGTGCTCAAAGGAGGAGCTTTTGGCTTTGGGGATTTGGAAACTTCTCCAGTGAAGTTTCCCACCTCAGACAATTCCTTGGTGGAATTGGCCAGGGAGGAGGGCACTCTTTGGGGTATCCATGTTCTTGGTGAGGCTCATGTCTCAGATTTATATTTATAGTGGAAAGCAGAATGCTGCTATTTTTGCTCTGTAAAACAATTTGGGTTGTCTCTGTGGTGGCCAGGCAGCTGTCCCAGGCCTCCATCTGTGCCATTTGCTGCGATATCTCCAGAAGATCAAAGGCAGAATTTTTACGCCGTTAATACCACGGTGAGGTACATTTGTCGCCAGGGTTTTGAAAACACCACGGACCAGCCCCCCACCAGCACCTGTTTGGACAACTTAACGTGGACAGAAGTTCCTAAACTGTGTCAGAGTGAGTGTCTCTGTGTCATCTCATTTTCTCCAACGCTGTGTTCCAAGCGCCATGTCTGTATTTTTAAATCATTCTTTTCTAATGACACTTAACATGAAATTCCATTAACAGCCTGACTTGACATTGCTGTACTTCCATGAAAACTAAATCTGCGAGGTTTTTCCCAGCCTCATAGTGTTATAAGGATAATCTTACTCTTTTTTTAGAGAAATCCTGTGGTATCCCAGCTAATCCAGAACATGGCCAAGTTATCCTAAAAGGTCATCTGCTGGGAGCAACAGCCAGCGTGGTTTGTGACCATGGGTGAGTGTGACCACTGCCCACTGCTTCCCAGTTGTCTGGCCAGAGTCACTGGGGTGTGAACTGGGACATGAGGCTCCTCAGCACCCCTGTGGTGACACATTCTTGGTGACAAGAATGATTTTGGGATGTGCTTTTGCCCCCGCAGGTACAGACTAAAGGGAGCATCACCTTCCATCAAGTGTCTCCTCCAGGGAGAAAAAGCTGTCTGGAGTCCTCTTCCAGCTTGTCAGGGTGAGTGAAGTTGTCCAGTGCTTGACTGGAAAACCCAAATGTTCCAACTCAGAAACACTGAATTTTTTGGGTTTACTTCACTAAGCGAAGTCAGGTCAGCGTCTCTGAAAGGGGAGAGCTGCTGTCACAAAGCAGGGACTCCCTCAGGAGCATCGCTGGTTCCTTCTGCCGGTGAAAGCCTGTGAAGCAGTGTCCCCTCAGGCTGCTGAGACCATCCCAGGGCTCACCTCCTGCGTTCTTTTTCTCCCGCAGTTCTTTCCTGCCCCCCTCCTCCGACCATTGCCCACGGGCAGCACAGTGGGAACAGCTCGGAGGAGTTTGTGTTCGGCTCTGTCACAACCTACAGGTGTGAGCCGGGGCTGGAGCTCGTGGGACAGGACACCCTGAACTGCACCGCGGCCAGCAGCGGGGACAGCGGCACCTGGAGCGGGACCCCTCCCTCCTGCCGCGGTCAGTGCTCATCCCTGCACACAGCCACCCCTTCCTCAGCCTCTCGCAGGGCTAGAATTGCTCCTAATCCCACCCTGCCTGCTGGTTTGCTCTTTTGCAAGGTGCCAGGCTCTGCTGAGCAACACCAGGAGCAGAACCAGGCGTGGGTTTTACGTTTTCCCTTCAAGAGGAGCAGGGAGAAACGTAATGACCAATGTGTGAAATGTATCAATGACTGCAAAGCTGGTGGAGGGAACTTAGAAGGGATTTCTGCCTCACAATAACACCACCCAGGCAATAAAGCCAAGTGGGACAGCAGAATCCCCTCTGTCCTTAAGGCCTGGAGTGGCACAAGAGTCCCCTGTCACAGCCTGAGGTGTCACACGTCACCTGCCCATGCCACCACCCTCCTCTCTGAACTGTTCTATATATTATGTCCAAGTTGAGCACCATATAAAATAAGATTTTGAGTGTTTCTCCTTTGTCTCTCCCTAGTTAAAACCACAGCAGGGACAAATCAAACCAAATCCTCAGAAGAGAATCCTTACTGGCTGGGTAAGAGCTCCACTTCTTAGAAATCCTGTTAATTGCTGCAATTGCACCACATCTTGGGCTTCACATTTTTAACATCCATTTCATTATTTTCCTCCCCAGCAGGCATCCTCATTCCGAGTTGCATAGGCAAGTAGCTTGAAAATGAAAATGTATTTTCATACCCCAAAGCAGTTTACTGTTAAATACCTGAGTCAGTGGCTGATTTCACTCTCCCTTTCCCTTTGTTAGTTCCCCCAGTAGTCCTTGGAATTCTAGCTGGGATCATCATGAGACGGAAAGAGAGTGAAAAGCAGTAAGCAACGCTAAGCTGCCCCTCACAAATCATAACTTTCCCTGGGGATGAGTGGATTTTTCCTTTCAAGCCCTATACCTTCAGTATATTTGCATGGTTAGCACGATTTTTCCATGTTTCTAAGTTTCTTTTTATGCTCCCAATGTCCTCTTTTCCGTCTCTTCAGTTCTTACAACGTGAATTTACAAAAGCACGAGATGAAGGGAAGGGATGCAGCGATGCACTCGGAGGTGATGGATGTGAAGAAGCAGCCCAAGCCTTGGAATTCCTATTTTTGGTAGGTTTGCTCGTTCACCTACCCAAAAACTTGTGCCAGACTTCGGACTATAGCCAGGGGTCTCACTGCTGCTGAGTACACATCTTTGAGTGGGTTTTGACTCTCAAATTTTGACTCTTATCGTGTTCTCAGGATGAACACCCTGCTGTCCAAAGGAGGGGTTGGGGTTTGCTGGCTGCTCTCTGGATGGATTTCCCTCACCTTTCTCATCCACAGCCACACAGGGAACTGCCACGTGTGTCCCAGCTGTGAGGAGCTGCTCCACGGTGACCTGGCCCCTCTCTCAGAGCCCACACCCCACAGCTGCATCACCTGCCAGGGCTGGCTGAGCTCCCAGCCCCAAAAACCCCGCACCTACTCGGTCCCCAGCATGGGTGATGGGGACAGCCAGAGCCCAGCAGGCAGCAGGTACAGCACCCACCAGGAGCTTGCTCCTGCCCCACTTCCTTTTTTGGGAAGCAAAACGAGGGGAAAGGGGGAGGAAGCATCTTTATGTGGATAAAGTGGGGTTTGCAGTTGGAATTTGTGTGGTTCCTGTTTCAGCAGGAGAAAGGGTATTTAGGAAACAGTGGCTCTTTTGGGCAGTAGGGGTTTTTGGGAAGCTCCACACTCAGGTTTTTTTTCTCTCTCTCTCTCTCTCTCTCTCTCTGTGTTCAGCTCTCCTGTCAAAGCTGTGGATGTGCTGAGGGGAAATGGCACAGGAGAAGCTGCTCCATGGGGGAGTGAGGCAGAGCAGCCCATGGACCACCAAAGGTCAGCCTTTCACCTAAAAAACCCCATGGACATGGCCATAAATCAGCAAATTTCAGAACAGAGTAGAACTGTGTTTATCAGGGAGTCCCAGAATTGTTTGGGTTGGAAGGGACCTCAAAGCTCATCTCAATTCCCATCACCTTCCACTGCCCCGGGTTGTTCCAAGCCCCAGGAACACGGCCTGGAAGGCACATCCATGCTCTCAGTGCACATCCTCAATGGTTCTTCTCCACAGTGACCACACCTGTCCCATCTGTGAGAGCTGGCTCCGTGCCCACACTGGCCAGGGTGACAGCAGTGCTGTGACACCGGGGGAGTGGCAGGACGAGGGGTGAGTGTGGACACTGCAGGCAGCTCCTGTCCAGCTCCTCTCAGCACTGCAGTGTGTGCCCAGTGCCCTTCAAGCTGAGCGTTCACTGCTTGATTTGAAATAAAACGAGAATGGATGGATGGATGGATGATGGATGGATGATGGATGGATGGATGATGGATGATGGATGGATGATGGATGGATGATGGATGGATGGATGATGGATGGATGATGGATGGATGGATGATGGATGGATGATGGATGGATGGATGATGGATGATGGATGGATGATGGATGGATGATGGATGGATGGATGGATGGATGATGGATGGATGGATGGATGGATGGGTGATGGATGGATGGATGATGGATGGATGGATGGATGGATGGATGGATGGATGGATGGATGGATGGATGGATGGATGGATGGATGGATGGACGGATGGATGGATGGACGGACGGATGGATGGATTGTGGCTGCTCCTAGCCCTGTGCCAGGGCAGAAGTGTGGTGCCTGCTCAAGCAGAGAGATGTGACACTGAGTGAGGTTTATTCAGAATGATGCTTCTGGGGTTTCTGTGGGTGTTTCTGAAGCAGCCTGTGCTCCTCAGCTGTGCTCACCTGGCTGAGGTGCTCTTTGGAACTCTGGTTTTGGTGAAGCAGCAAAGAGCCCAGGTGAGACCCTGCAGTGGGACCCTCTTTTCACCCTGCAGTGGGACCCTCTTTTCACCCTGCAGTGGGACCCTCTTTTCACCCTCAGCCCAGTGCTTTTCCCACCTGTAGGTGTGGTTCATTTGCTTGTGGCAAGGTAAAGTTTTGGATCAGAGCAGTGATAAGGTAAAGCTGTTTGCTCAGTTTATTTATTTATCTTCTGACACTCGCCCATGTGAGTCTGATGCTCCCTCAGGCTGACAAAGCTTCCTTAACAGAGTGACCATGGATAGAGGCAAATTCATATGAAAAACCAGATGAACATGGTTTGACATGTGCACCTGCTTGCTTTGGCTTTAGAAAGTGTGAACTCCTTGTTGCTGCATTTGTTTTGGGGTTTTTCCATTAATTCCTGTTCCACTGGCTGCGAGCCCAAATCCTGGGGGAGCTGGTCCAGTTCTGCATTCTTGAATCACTGCTTGTTTGAGTTTCAAAAGGCAAACTGTGAAGGCAAGCAGCGTTTGTGGGTGCTGGAGCCTGTGCAGGGTGCTTTGGAGAGGGGCAGTTCCTGTCACCATCGTGATGGGTTTCACCCTCACCTCTGTCCCCACAGCCCGCAGGGCCCCGTCTGCCCTCCCTGCACGGACAGGCAGCTCCTGGCCCTTATCCACGGGGACACAGCCAGCAGTCCTGTGTGTCCCCTGGCCAGGGAGGGGACCCCAGTCCACCTGGTCCCACTGCACAGCCCCGGCTGCCACGTGTGCCCTGTGTGCTCAGCGCCCAGCCACGCTCACCTGTGCCAGCCCCAGCGCCTGGCACCTGATGGTAGGAGCAGCACGGGGCACCCCAAACCCCGCTGGGGAAGGGGACAGAGCTCCTCAGACCCTCCCCAGGCCGAGGGGCTCCCCCTGATTCCCACTCATTTCCCGATGCAGGATAAATCCCGGAGCTGAGGAGGGAATGGGAGCTCTGACAGCGATCCCTGGTGCTGGCAGGGATTCAGTTCTTAGTGCAATAAAGAGACCTGAACTCAAGGCTCTGACTTCACCTGACCTGGCAAAGGAGCAGAAAAAACCAAACATACTTCAAACCCTCTTCTGTGTTGGTTCAATGCCCGGTTTTCTGTTTATTTTTGTATCAACAAAAATCCTTGCAGCTCTTAAAGCGAGACTTTAAAAAGTCAGTAAACGTTTCTTTGCACTAGGAAAATAATTTCCCCTTTGCACAATCTTACAAGATTTATTTGTATTTCTTAAACTACTTTTTTTTTCAACTGAGGTTATTTTCCTAGTATGCAGATAGAAGTGCAAAATTTACAGTATTTATAGTAAAACTGTTTTGTAAATAAAAGGAATACAAAATAAGGAACACTGGTAACCTCGCTCTGCGGTTTATTTCATATTTACTAATCAAGACTTCCCATAGAGTAGCTTAAATGATTTTGCTGTCTCGTTCTTTCTCTGATGTAATCAAGTTCATTAATTGCTTCTGCTCAATTAATTGCTGTTGTCACACTGGTGTCCAGCGCCTGAGCTCTCCTGGGGAATTGTGATGAGGGAGGTGAGGCAGTGCTCTGCTTTTCCCTCCTCAGAAAGTGGCCTTGAAGCAGCAAAGCCCAGCCAGGACACCCTGGCACTGCTGTGTGGGACTGGAGTAGTTTGGAAACTCCCTGGGAATGCTGCTCCAGAACATCTGGAATGCTGCTCAGAAATCAAGGGCAGCTATCCCTGGGTGAAGCCACGGAGATGCCAAAGACCTTCCTGCTGCAAGAGGGGAAGCTGGAGAAATTCCTGCGCTTTGGGTTCCCCCTGCGTTGGGTTCCTCAGCACCACAGAGGGCACACTGGGGCTGGGTTGGGACTCAGGGGGCTCTGAAGGGTCCTGAGGTGGAAAGTGCAGCCCCTGCTGAGAGGATCAGCAGGGAATGTCCTCCTGAGAGTGATCTGTGCTTTCCTGGTTTGATCCAAGGAGGATGTGAGAGCCTGGTGTTGTCTCTGAAACAGCAGCACTGAAAACCAACTGTCCTCAAGGCTGGGGACGACCCCCAAGGTCACTGAGAGCAGCTTTTGAGTGAAAACCACTTTGTCCAGGATTCTGGGCTCTTTTGGGTTTGTGTTTTTGGAAGGATTTTGGGCTCTTGCTCTGCTTATGGCAGGGCTGGGGGACAGCTGTGGCTCTGATCCCAAGGAGGTGCAGATGGACATCGAGCCAAATGCTCTGTGGGGAACAGGGCACCAACCTCACAGCTTTGGGACACTTTGTTTTCATCCTGCCTGCCCTGACCCAGCTGTGGTTGTGCTCAGGATGGTGTGTGAGCGTGGAGAGAGGCGAGGGAGGAACCATGTGGGCAAAATGCTCTGGATTTGTCTGGCTGAGTGTCCTTTGGTGTCCTTTCCTGCCCGTAACTCAGCCTGGCTAAAGGATCTCTGCATAAGCTGAAGAGATATCAGAAAATGGAGTTAAGATTGAAAGATTTCCTGTTTAGAAGGGAAAGCACCACTGTGGTGGAATTTTGACTGGCTAAGCCTGAGACACTCAGGCTTTTAACTGCTGGTAAAGCAAAATATTGAGGTTTAGGGTTTTGTCTGTTGCAGAGGTAAATCACCCATCTGGGAGTTTCTCATGACATGCACTTGGGAACAGGAACCATCCAAAATGTGTCTGCTGCAGACCTTTGGTTTCTCCATTTCCCCTGGTGCCTTCCTGCTAGCAGGAACATGCCTCTGCTAAGAAGGAAACCCACAAATAACCATTTCCATCCACACATCAGCCTTGTTTCAAACAGCCCCTCCAAGTTCTCCCTTCCCAACAGAGCACTGTCCTGCCCAGCTGTCACAGGGGCACTGCACATCCTGTTTTTATAGCCTTGCAGAACAAACACTTGTACATTGCTGGTGATTTTTATTTCTCTCTTACTCTAAGCCATATGAGTGACTAAATGGACAAAATACAACCTAAAGCCTGGCAGCTCTGGGCTGTGTTTGGTTTTGCTGTATTTTATCCCACCTGCTGCAGAGTCCAAAATGATTTTTTTGCAAATGATTTAACATGTAATTTGGGGATCAGCTTGGAATTATCTCCCCATAATCAAATGAAAGGAATTGTGAATGCTGAAACGTTTACAGGTGTGGTCACCAAAATTTACAATTGGAGAGGGTTTATTTACTGTATTTGTAATCAATTGTACATAATTTTTCTTTATAATCTGAGTGCCAAATGACCAATTCCGAAGTGTGACTGTTGGATTTGTAAGTATTGGAAGCTCTCTGTCAATAAAAGAGATAAAAAGATTTGAGCAGTTCATGTCTCGCTGCCTGTTTTGGGCTCAGGAAGCATCACCTGTGTGAGGTGGGGAGCTGGAGCTGCTGGGGCTGCTCCATTTTCCAAAAGTCCTGTCCGGGGGTTTATTCCTCCTGCCAGTGGTGAGGGATGAGCCCAGGATCAGGTCAGGAGGATTTGTGTCCACAACTTCCCCTATTTTTATGTGAGGAGGGAATGCCCCACTCTGCTCCATCCCTGGGCAGGTGAATTGTGCCGTGTCCCTTAGGTGCCACCACCCTCACCTGGTGGCTCTGGGACAGAGCCTGTGTCACTTCCCCTAAGGGAGGACACTCTGCACAGTGCAGTTACAGCAACTCTGCCTGCACCCAGCCCCTTTTCACCCCCTTCCACATCCTCCCCTGCCAAACCCAGCAGCATTGTGAGGCACCTGCAGCCTCTCTGGGGGTGCTGCTGTGCCTGCATGTGCTGGGGAGCCCACAGGTTCCTGTCCCACAGTCCTGGGAAGTCCCCCAGCAGCGTCTCCTTCCTCCCACGGGGGCAGTGTGGGGAACTGGGGTGTCCATATCTGTCCTGTGCCCCCGGGAGCTGCTGTCCGTGCCAGGGATGGTGCCCTACTTCACCCTTTGCCTGCTGGGCAGCTCTGCTCTGCTCCTCAGCACCACGCCTGGGGCTCAAGGTAAGGCAGATCAGCAGCTCTGCTCCTCTGGGGCCTTCCTCCCACAGCCCTCCTCTTCCTCATGGCTGCTCCTCTCCTGGCTGATCCCTGTGCAAGGGAAATGGGTGTCAGGTGGATCTCAGCATCACAGAGCCTCTGAGCTCCTCTGCTGATGGCAGAGACCCTCTGGGGTCATCAGAGCCACAGCTGGCACACCCAGCCAGCCCCTGGCATCCCCAGCCAGCCCCTGGCACCCCCAGCCAGCCCCCTAGCACAGCCCTGTGCTCCTGGCAGCACAGATCCCTGGGGTGCTGTTGGGTCAGTGCTGTGTCAGTGTTTTCCTGAGTCACACTGGGCCCTTAGGAGGGGCTTCAGAACCTGCAGAAAGGCCAGGAAAGGCTCTTGACCTCGCTGAGTGATTGACATGAAATCCTGGACACCCAGCTTTTGTCAGCGGGGTCCCCCAGGAGCACCTGCAGCCTCAGGGACCCCCAGCCCTGCTGCAGCCTCCAGTGCCTCCCACTGCTGCCGGGCACCAGGCTGCACAGACACCCTCCACACGGCAGGAGCCCTGGCAGCTGTGCAGGTAAACATTTCCTTTCTCTCCCTTTGCCAGCTGCCTGGTGCCTGTTCCCACGTGTCCAGTACGGGACGCTGTCCCCTCGTCGCAGTCACTACTGGGCACGGGACACCGTGACCGTCACCTGTAACCCGGGGTACACCCTGCGGGGCTCCCGCAGCAGCACCTGCAGAGGTGGCTCCAGGTGGGACCCCTCTCTGCCCGAGTGCAAAAAGGGTGAGTATCCCAGCGGTGTGAGCAGGGCTGGCCGCGGGGAAAGCTCCCTCTTGTGTCCTCTCAAATTCAGTGGGAAGGCAAAGCCGGGGTGGATCCGTCCTGGCTTCCCTTCCCAACCAGGGCTGCCAGCTTGGCTGGCAGAGAGACAGAAACAGCTCCGGTGGGACACGCTGGGGTGCGGCATGGGGATGGCTGCGCCTTGTCTGTGGCTCCGAAAGGGATGGGGAGAAGTTAACCCCGTGGGATGGCAGGATCTGAGTCCTGGGGGGATTTCTGACACTCTGCTTCTGGGCAGATGTGGAGCATTTTCACCTTCATTGTGGAATGGAAAATAATCACAACTTCTCACTGCTCTCATGCTTCCATGTCAGTGTGGGTCCCTGCCAGATCCTGTGGTGTGTCCCTAGTCCTGTCGGGACTGTCATTACTGCCAGGAATTTCTTCCAGGTGCAGCTGCACCTTTAGAGAACCAAAGCCTTGATCCAGCAAATGGAACAGAGAGCAGAATTCAGGATATCATGCCGACATTACCCAAGCTGTGCCAGTAGCTCACAAACCAGCACAGAGCAGACCCACAGGACCCCTTCTTTCTCTCTACAGAGGTGACATGTCCTCGGCCACCAAACATCGCCAACGGGCTGCACAGTGG
>JAGMWU010000028.1:1237264-1272431 GCA_018697195.1 Certhia americana
TCTGTCCCCTCAGGGCACAAACTCTGAGCACAGGGGAGATCCTCACCAGTGCGAACAGATCCTCCAAGACGGTTAATTCCATTTTAAGTAGCTCACGGAATCATAATGTCAAACCTTTCTCCAGCTGGGGAGGTTTCTGTGGACATCACGCTGATTTTGATTGCTGGAACATTAACAGCCCCGTGGGTTTAGGTTTTCTTTTGCTCCAAGTCCTCCAGCACGCCCTCATTTCCAGGAACTGTCTGCATCAATCCAATCGTAGCCAATGGAATTCAAGTTGGTGGCCACGGACCTCTCTCTGCAGCTGGGCAGACGGTGACATTTCGGTGTCACAGTGGTTACAGCCTGCAGGGCAGTGCCAGCGTGTCCTGCCAGGAGGATGGCAGCTGGCAGCCCCCTGCTCCTGTGTGTGACAGAGCACTGCCTCACCACAACTCCTCCAACAGCTCCCCAGGTACATGACAGAACTGCCTGGGGGCACACTGCTATTTTATGTCCCCTAATCCTGGTTAAAAAATATTACTAAACCCTTCGAGGGGAAGATCTAAGCCTCCCCTGGGAATAAGAACCTAATCCTCTGCAACCCTTTGGGGGAAAATGTGTTTGTTTATTAATGGCTATATTAATCAAAATTATCATTTTTGCATTATCTTTCCTCCTAACAGTGCTCTTTGTGTGCTTGCCCCTGATGTGCCTCTCCTGCCTGCTTCTCACATCTCTTTTCTCTCTCAATAGGTGCTTGTGGTGCTCCCACAAGGTTACAGTTTGCTGAGCTAAATGAGGAGCATAGAAATGCCATTGATTTTTCTCTTGGGAAGACTGAGCAATACATTTTCCTCCCTGGATATGCTAAAGTCCCAGGAATGTCACCTACTATTTCATGCCTTGAGAGCGGAGTGTGGTCAGAAGCACTAGAGTTCTGTAAAAGGGAATAGCTCCTTGATTTGGTGTCCCTTGTTGCAGGAGGAACAGGTCCCAGGTTCTGTCCATGCTGCCAAAACCTTGATGTTATTCTGAATATGTGACTAGTAAAGCCATGTAACTCTTTAAAATTGGAAACCCGTGTTGGGAGGAACTGGGAACGTGGGCAGGGGATTGGAGGGATGAATAATTGCATATTTTGTACTGTGGTGTAAAGAGACAGGAGCATAAAATAAGGGTGTTTTCCTTCCCCAGGGAAACAGTGCAGTCACCCTGGTGAGCCCATGAATGGCAAGATTATTTCCCTGCCAGGTCTCCAGCTCGGGTCTACAGTGATTTACAGCTGTGAGGAAGGGTAAGTCCTGGTTTGGAGGTGCATTAGGTAAGTGTCCCCTTTTTTAACCCCTGTTCGTTCACTCCCAGTAAATGGATTCTGTACAGAAGCCCCTGTACAGGGTTGTGTGCTCATAGAGCCCATCAGGTGCTCGCTATTGTGCCTAAACACTATATTATGTATATATAAATATATTTATATATCCCCTATATATATAAATATATAAATACTGGGAAATGGGTCAGGCAGAGCAAGGAAGGAACCTCCCCTTTAGGGTCACAGCTCTGCTGCCAGCAGGGCTGATCCCACATCCCAGGTGGTGGGGAGGAGCAATAACTCCACCTGGAGTGGCTTGGGATGAATGACCAATCCTTTTAACACCAGGTACAGGTTAATTGGAAAATCCAGCAGGCGCTGTGAGATCTCTGGGGGACATGTTGCATGGAGTGGGGACATTCCCTTCTGTCAGCGTAAGTAACTCATGGCTCTGGGGCTTGGCACGGATCTGGGAAATACTTCCCAGCAGAGAAAATATTCTGCCACATCTTTCCAATCAAAGCTTTCACAGGCGATTTCTCTGCTCTGTGGGCAGGAAAATTATCAGAAGGTTTGGAAGTCATAGGGAAGCAGTCTGGGAAAAGGTACAAGATCTCAAAGCTTAAGGGATTTAATGGAAAGCAACACCTCAGCTGGAGCTTTCCCAGCAGTGCTGGAGTGTCCTGCTGCTGACTGACACCACGAGCACATTGCAGGAGAGGAAGGGAAAATATGTTCAGCTTAGGGGTTGTTTTGTCAGGTCCAGAGAGAGCAAGGGTCAGTCCTAAGGAGAGGCGGAGCACTGAGCCAGGGCCAGCAGTGAATCCCAAAATCCCTGACTGTGGGCTTGCTCCTCTCTCCAAGCACTGGTGAGTGCCCAGGAGCTGCTGTGCTGCTCCCCAGCAATTCCACCTGGGGGTTTCTCTGCTGATCAGGGAACAGCTTCACACGAGGGAAGAAACATTTGCTGGTACATTCTGGGGTTTTAAAGCATTTCTCAGGTTCTCCAGGTAGGTGTGAACCACAGGTGACACACAGACTGTGCCTGTTGCACACCTTGGCACCAGAATTTTACGCAAGCGATGCAAAATAAGTATTTGATTTCTTATTTCTTAAAAAGTAGGAAATGCAAAGCATGCAGGGGTTTCTTCTGTAGAGCTTTGATTACTGCTCTGATTTCTGCCCACCAGGGAGGTGGGATCCTGCTGCCAACATGAACTCACCCGGGAGGTTGCTCCATTCCATCTTTAGCACGAGTGTTTGTGCCTCACAGCCCGGGGGATTCCGGGTGCTTCGGTGCTGCTGTAGAACTGAGGAGCCTCAGTTCTTGTTTTTGTTCTGCAGGCATCCCCTGTGAGCCCCCCCCGGATATTCCCAACGGGAAGCACTCGGGTCGGCTGCTGAGCGAGTTCCACTACGGCACCTTGGTGACCTACAGCTGCAACCCCGGCTTCCCTCTGCTCGGGGAGCCCTCCATCCACTGCACCACCCATGATGGCCTCACCGGCGTGTGGAGCGAGCCCCTGCCGGCCTGCGGAGGTGGGGATGGGCTGGCTGAGGGTGCAGGGACTCCCAGAAATCCTCCTGGTGTCGGGAAAGACTGAGAAGCTCCGGCCAGCTGGAATTCTTGCCCCAGCATTTCCAAGGGCTGAGGTGCAGCTGAGGCCAGGCAGAGCAGGGGTGGCTGGAGGGGCACCCTGCTGCCCCAGGATGCCCTTTCCCCCTGGAGATGTTTGATATTGCAGGATGCAGGCACAACACCATCTCTAGGAAAATGATTCCAGGGCTTGTGTCTTAAAATTGCAACCCTTGGTGGTTTCACAGCTGCACAGTTTGGCCTGAGAGCCTGTTTTGAGCACCTGCACCTCTTTTTTTTCTTCCAGTGGTGAGCTGTCCTGTCCCACAGATCCAGAATGGGAGGATCGTGGCTCCCAAGTCTGCCTACACACACAGGGACACGGTGACCTTTGAATGTGACCCAGGCTATGCCATCCGTGGCCACAGAGAGGTCCAGTGCCAAGCAAACAACACCTGGGAGCCTCCTGTGCCAGTCTGCCAGCAGGGCAAGTGTCCCAACAGGGCGTTGACCTTCCCCTGCTCTCCCAAATCCACCTTTTCTGGCTCTTTAACAGCCGGGCTGTTGTTTCTCCTGGCAGCTGGCTGCAGAGCCCCTGCCAGGCTGGGCTTTGCCGAGCTGAAGGAGCCCTACAGGACCCAGATGACATTTCCTGAGGGGAGCAGGGTGGAATACATGTGCCTGCCTGGCTACAGCCAGCTCCTGGGGGTGTCACCAGCCATCACCTGCCTCAGGAACCAGTCGTGGTCTGCAGCGCTGGACTTCTGTAAAAGTACGTCCTCCGAGTGCTGAAAACCTCAAGTGGGAGGTTTGGCTGGGTTTTTTTTGCATGTTTTTCCAGCTTTGTGGCGTTTTCTGCCTGCTCTCTGTGGTGACATCCCTCTGGCTGAGGGGTGAGCACAGCTGAGGGCTGATGGAGGCTGGCATTCCCTTCCAGGGAAGCAATGTCCCAGCCCAGGGAACCCAGAGAATGGCAGAGCTGTTGTCCTGACAGATCTCCTCTTCGGCTCCAAAATTTATTACACTTGTGACAAAGGGTGAGTCGTGCCCTGGTGAGAGTGAAGTGGATTTTCAGCTTTACACAACCCACTTCCCAAGTCAGAATTTCTTCGCTGCCACTTGCGAGGGTTGTAAAGAAATCTCAAGTCAAGAAATCTCATTGTTAAATTAATTAATCCTTCTGTGTGGTCCAGGTACAAGCTGGTTGGAAGCTCCCAGAGAATTTGTGAGGTCTCTGGCACACGTGTCTCATGGAGTGGGGATCCTCCTGTCTGCCAGCGTAAGTAGGCCACCACAACAGGTCCTTGGAGATGAATAAACAAGATAAAGTGGAACATCCTTCAAGCCAAAGGTTTTATTGCAAAAAAATTTCTCAAGTCACTGAATGTGTAGAATATTTCCTTTTTATTTTGTTTTGGATATGCTTCTGAAAATGGCTTCAAAGGAGACAGGCTTGGGTGTTCTAAATATTGAAACTAAAGATTTCTGTACTCTACAGCCCAGAGTTGTGTGAAGATATCACACTGGCCAAACTATTTTTTGGGCATTGCTCTATCCTGGTGGGTTTTTTTGAATCAGGTGCTTGTGTCCTTACATGCTGAGTGTTATTTGATGCAGAAAAATATCGGACTACATAGAAGATGCATTATAACTTGGGGTTTAACAGTGCCTATCAATGCACCTGTTTCTCTTTAGCTGCGTTTCACAGCCAAGGACATATTCCTCATGCCCATTTTATTTCTTGGCAGCCGGTTGTGGCACACCGACACCGTTGCTATTTGCTGAGCTAAGCGAGGAATATGAAAATCAGACTGAGTTTCCTGTCGGGATGACTGTGAACTACACTTGTCGGGCTGGATACATGGAACAGCCACAGATATCACCAACTATCACATGCCTTGAAAATCTTACGTGGTCTGAAGCCCAGGAGTTTTGCAAAAGTAAGTTTGGGAGCTGCTTCTAATCTGATTAAATTGTTGTGCGCCCGAGCTTTGTAATTTTTCCTTTACCTCTCCCTCCTCTGGAGGGTTTGGGTAGACTCCTGAAAACACTGATTCCTTTCCTATGACCCTGAGTTTAAATCAGCTCATTTCAACCCCTGCCATGAGCAGGGACACCTTCCACTATCCCAGCTTGCTCCAAGCACTGTCCAGCCTGGCCTTGGGCACTGCCAGGGATCCAGGGGCACCCACAGCTGCTCTGGGCACCAATTGTTCCTCCTGGGGAACAATTCCCGCCCAATATCTCACCTAACTCTGCCCTCTGGCAGTGGGAAGCCATTCCAATCCCTCCATCCCTTGTCTCAAGTCCCTCTCCAGTTTTCTTGGAACCCCTTTAGGCACCAGCAGAGGCTCTGAGGTCTCCCTGGAGCCTTTTCTTCTGAACAGCCCCAACTTCCCCAGCCCATCCCAGCACCATGGCCCTGCCCTTTTTCTCAGGTTTGTTTTGCCCTCTCTTTTTAGTGTTGCAATGTCCTTCACCTCCAAATATTGACAAAGGAAGCCACGACAGCCAGGATTTGGAGGTTTTTCCCACTGGGATGGTTGTGAACTACAGCTGTGACCCTGGCTACAGCCTCCTGGGAGAGGCATCCATCTACTGCACTGCCTCTGGCAACTGGAGCCTCCCTCTCCCTCAGTGTGCAGGTACACCCTGGTTCTAAGCCTGGAGTCATGGATAGCCTGGGAGTTTCTGCCTGTAGGACTCATCCACACCCTTCCCAAAATTCTGAATCCTTTACCATCCCTTTTTTTTTACCCATTTTGCACATCGATTTTTAAGCACTCGAAATACGTTTTAAACCAACTTTTGTAGTTGACATCCCCATTTCTCCCTATGTTTTCTCTCCTGATAGGTGGCTGTGGTGCACCTCCAAACCTCACCTTTGCTGAGCTAACCAGGGAATACAAAAATCAGCTGGAATTTGCTGTTGGGGACACTGTGCGCTACAGCTGCCGGCCAGGACACTCCAGACGCCCCGGAGTGCCCCAAACTCTGACTTGCCTCCAAAACCACACGTGGTCTGAAGCCCTAGAGTTCTGTAAAAGTGAATAGCTCCATCTGTTTGGTGTCGGTTGTTGGAAATTGTCTGTTTTGTGGGTTTCTTAGAGCAATTGTTGAAGGAAAGATTTGTACATGGCTTTACTAGTCACATGGTCTGGGCCGCCTTGGGCCTTTTGGAAATTCACATTTTTATTGGTGTCAGAACTTGGACAGAGCCTTAAGATACCTTCTCATAGTGTGTTACACAACCTGAAGAGAGGAGTTTAAACTCAGCCTTGTTCTCTCCCAGGGAAGCAATGTAAACACCCAGAGCCCCTCAGGAATGGCAGAGTTGTTCTGACAGATCTCCTTCTTGGGTCAACCGTGAGCCACACGTGTGACCAAGGGTGAGTCCAACGCTGCCTTTGCTGACTCCGTGTCTGAGTTTGGTGATGGGTAAGGGATCAGAGCCCACTCCTCTGCACAGCTGAACTGAATTTTGGTTCCAATTTCACTGTAGTTGCCCGCTCCAGAACGGGAGAATTGTCTCATTTTTCCCTCCTGTGCTCAACAGATTAATTTGCAAACCAGTTTCAGTTTTCCTTCTCAGATGGCCTCGAGCTGAGAGTGGGAGCAAGCCCGTGCTGCAAGGAGGCTCCAACCCTCTGGAAATCAGTTGGGTCCTGATTTAGCACCTGACCAATCCAACCCAGAGTTTTGGGGGGTCAGTGTTGCTCCTTTTGGATCTGAGGAGAAAGAACTCGGTGTCCTTCATTCCCATGTGTCAAACCAGCAGAGGAGACCTCGGCAATCAGCAAAACCCAAACTGAAGGACTGGGAATGAGCTGATATGTCTCTCTCTGTACCTCTAGGTACAGACTGGTTGGACAGACCCACAGGAGATGTGAGATTTTGGGACGAGATGTTGCCTGGACTGGTCTGCCTCCCATCTGTCAGAGTAAGTAGGTCATCACTAGATTGGGGCCAGAATTGCTAGATGAAGTCCTTAAAATTAAAAAGCATTTTCTTTAAATAAATAGAATTAAAGGAATAAGACTATTACAGCATAATATTCCTCTGGGATATTTTTTTTTTATGCTCACATGTTTGATTTCTTCTAAAAATCTTACAGATGTAAGCTTTTGATCTGTCACAGCAATGCAGACTGAAGAGCTTTGAGATGCCTGCAGGGCCTTGTCCCTTTTGTTTCACAACATAAATAAGAAATCAAGTAAAAAAATGTGTTTTGTAGCAGGAGGATTTTCCAAATCCTGTACTGTTATCCGAAGCACAAGGATGTTTTGCAGGGGTTGATCATTGCAATTAATCTTTTCTTCAGATGGAATTGCTGTGGAAGGCACGAGGTTGGGACAGGAAAGCATTCATGAGAATGACAGCACTGACAGATTTCTACTCCATTTCATGTATTTATTAGAATATATTCACACTATATTCTGTTTATGGGCACAAAACTCTGTTTATATATAATACTGTAGCACCCTTAAGGTACCTAAAAGAACTAAAACCCCTCAGTTCTTGAAATTATTCTTTCCTGAGTCTCTAAGTCCTGCCTGTGAAACTCCTCTGAGCACACAGAGTGAACTGCAGGCTGCGTTCATTGCAGCACACACACAGCTTTGCATCCCCAAACAGGAATTTCTCTTTCAGGGGTGCTGTGCCCAGCCCCACAGATCCGGAATGGCAGGGTGGCTGTCCCCAAACCCCGCTACACCTTCAGGGACTCTGTCACCTTCAAGTGCCACAGAGGCTTCACCCTGCGAGGCCACCCCACGTCCCAGTGCCGAGGTGACAGGAGGTGGCACCCCCCTGTCCCTGTCTGTGAGCAGGGTAAGGATCAGCCCTTGGGCTTGTCGGGATTGCACATTCCTCCCGACTTCTCCTTTGAAGCCAAAGTTGGGTTTATTTTTCCTGTTTGCTCCAACTACTTTAAGGAGAACTCAGGAATTTTGCCTTTCATTTACGCCTCTCCTCACACACAGGAGGTGTGAGCCAGGGCTTGGGTAATGCTGTAAATATTGGCATGATTTGCATTTTCTCACACTGCTTGTTGCAATCCATATCCCACATTTTCGTCATTCCCTGGAAGTGAGGAATTTGGTAGTTGCAGGACACTGACTATCAGAGAGCAGTGAATTTTTTTCCTGGAAATCTAACACCAGGATGATGGGAAATAAAAGCAAATTTGTGCATTTTATTTGCTCAACCACGTTTTTAAACTCTTAATGCTGCATTTAGATGGAGTGGCAGAACGTTATCACCACCCTGATGCCACAACAAAGCCAGGTAAGTCTCTTACCTGAAAAGGCAAGATTTGATTTATTAATCACTAACTTCTCCTCCCAACCTGTCCTGCCTTTTTTGAGGGAACTTTGCAGAGGGTTGGGCAGGGCTGTTGGAGTCAGTGCTGTGGGAGGGAGCATTCAGCTTTTCCCAGCTGCTCAGAATTTTTCCCTCTTGCCTCTCTGAGCTCTGTTTTGATCCACACATCTCTGTTTTCAGTGCTGCACTGCTCCAAGCCTGCAGATATCTCCCACGGGTCTTTCCGTGGCCCAGCAAAAGCAGTTTTTACTCCAGGAACACCTGTAAGCTACATCTGTGAGCCTGGCTTCTCTCTCCTGGGGACAGCATCCATTTATTGCACAGCATCTGGAGCCTGGAGCCATCCCCCTCCCATCTGTCAAGGTGTGTTTTGGCTGCAGAGAGGGAAGAATAAAGGACATTTAACAAGTCCTGCCTTAAGGGAAGGTTCGTAGATGGTCTAAATCTGAGCACAGAATGTGTGATAAGAACAAGCTCAGGTTTTTAGCTTTTCCAAAGCCCGCTGCAGTTACAGGGGGCCGGGGCTGTTGTGTCCAGGGGAAGAAATTCAAAGGGAACAGTCGAGGCTGCAGAGGAACAGTGCCTCAGTCAGTCCCTGGCCAAATTCCAGCATCCAGCTCTTTGTTTCTCCCTGACTTTCCAGCTGTGAAGTGTCTGCAGCCTCCAAACATCACCAACGGGAGGCTCAAAGGCAACACCACCTCTGCCACCTTTCCCTCCGGAGCCGCTGTATCCTACAGCTGCAATCCCGGTTATTCACTGGTTGGGAATGCTTTCATCAACTGCACGGGGTCGGGCTCCTGGAGCCAGCCCCTCCCGCACTGCAAAGGTAAGTCTGTGATTCCTTGGGGGTCTGGAATCCCAGGTGCGACTGAAGCACTTTCCCAGTTCTGCAGCCACCAAGAAAGGAATTACCCAGCGGAACGAGAATGAATTCCTGGAATTCAAGAGCAACGTCCTAAATAACCCGCAGCTGTGTTTCTCCTATTTTGTGTTCCCTCTAAATGTCCTCTTTTTATTGCTTCCGATTTCAGAGATCAGATGTGAATTCCCGGATGTCCAAGGTGTTAAAAAAGCCATTAAAGGAAATACTTATCGCTCGGGGACTAACGTCACTCTGGAATGTGACGATGGTTACACGCTGGAAGGTATCAGACACACCCAGTGCCAAGAGGATTTCAGCTGGGACCCTCCCGTGCCAGCCTGTAAACTGAGTGAGTGGAAAGGAAACAAAACAAAGGTCAAACAGAAGCATGCAAATGCATTTTAAACATGCAAATGCTTGGGTTTTTTTTTAAAAAGGAAGTATACAAGGGTGTGGTTTTGAGAAATCTGGTGTTGCAGGTTTTAGCAGTGAGACACTGGCATGGGGAAGCTGTGGCAGCCCCTGGATCCCTGGAAGTGTCCAAGGCCAGGGTTTGGAGCACCTTGGGACAGTGGGAGATGTGGAACTGGATGAGCTTTAAGATCCCTTCAACCCAAACCATCTCGTGATTCTAAAAGTTTATTGGCATTGATTAAGGACACTTGAGAAACGCTGTATTTCGGTAGAACAGCTTGCTGATTTTCCTATTTCTTCCTTCCCTCCAGCATCCCCCAAAGCCGGGTCAGTAGGCCTAGGTAAGCAGCTTACAAACAGTTTTTCCTGTGTCACAGTGACCTCAGTGGCACAGCCTCCTTCTGCTCACCCAGCAGATACAGCCTGGTGTGCATTTTGTGTACTTTACAACACACACTGAGAATAACCTGGGTTCTTCTCCCTCAGGAGTGGCAGCCGCTGCCGTTCTGCTGCTCCTGGGGGCAGGCGTTGTCTGGAAAATAATTTCCAAGAAGAAAGAAGGGTAAGGCAGCTCTGGCTGTTTGTTCCTGCCCCTCCGGGACAAGTCCCAAGTTTTATTTGCTTGATACACTTGAAATATTTGCCTCAGTGTGTCTGGGCCTTGTAATTTTGTACCTTCAGCTCAGGTTTGCAAATGATACAACCTGGAATCCATGGTGTGGTTAAGTCATTTTATTTCCAGCCTCTCTTTCTTAAAGGAAACCAAACCGAGTGTTCTTTTACAAGGCAATTCATTGTTTTCTTCTTTTTTTTTTTTCTTTTTTTTTCATGTAGCTATTATCATACGTATGAAAACTATAATTACAGAACCCCCCTGAACTCAGCAAGTGAACACAAAGGCTCGTGTCTGCCATAGGAGGTATGGATTTATAAACCTCAGCACAAAATATCAGTTAGAGCTGCAATAACTACACTGTCATTTGTTTGTATTGCTGACTGCATTGTCTCCTTGAATGACTGTTTTCCTAATACAGTCATTCAAGTAGAAACCTCTTTCCCTTTCATCTTCTGATAGAATTTTTTTTTTTTTTTGCTGAATAAAAGATGTTTTAAACATATGGGGGTTTTAAAACATCCTATTTTTCTTTCGGACAGCACCCTCAAAGTGTGTCTTTCCTTTTCCACAATCTGGCTGGTTGGTGTGCACAGGTCAGACTTCCAGACCAGTCCTTGCTTCTGACTTAAAGCTGTTCTTAATTTGTATAGATTATGGAAAAACTGAAAACCTGCCTCAGCCGTAGTAGAGTCAGAAAAGGACACTGAACTTGGTTTCTGTTTTTTTTTTTTTTTTTTTAATTGCTTTCACACTTGCTACAATGGTATTTTTTATTTACAAGTGAATCTACTTTCTGGTGGAGCAGTGAATTTTCACTGTTCGCAGCACTGCTAACAGTGGGACATGTAAACAATATCAGTTTTGGGTTGTTTTTCCCAGAAATTCCCTCCTCCCTCTCCGGGTGGCAATGGAATCTCTACAAGTCAGTATCAAAACAGGAAAGTTGTCATTTCAACACCAGATATCATCTCTTTCCTAGGCTGGGCATCCGTGCTGCTGCTCGCCAGGCACAGGGCTCGTTCCCTACAGCGAGGAAACGGAATTCTGTGGCACAAAAAGGACATTTTACTGTAAATCTTTGATGCTCTTCTGCTCTCAGTAGTTACTGTAAGGATTTAATGAGGCTCAGACTGCACACAGTGCAGGTGTCGCCTCAGAGGGAATTCTGTGCGCTGCTCCTGATGAAGAATATTTCCTTTATCCCCCCAAAAAACGGGATAACCCCAAGCTTTGGTAGGGAGAAATAATGAACTGGGTATAACGCCCCATTCCCTGGCTTCCTTTGCCCACCAGAACATATGAGGGTGGGAGTAACCATGTGTTAATTAATGTCTTAATTACAGCTGTATTTACATCTTTATTGCTTTCCAGCAACACTTATGTGCAGTGTTCCTCTACCAACGCTTAACCTAATAAAAGCTGCTGCTGACAATTCTGCATCTTCTTTTAGGTCTCTCTAGAATTCTAAGTCTTTTCTGTTGGTTTTTTTTTAATTATTATTTTTTTTTTGGCTATTTTAACTTCCAAAGGCGAGCAGCCCTGCACAGGGGTGTCCATCCTGAGCTGGCTGTTATTTTTAATTAATCAGTGCCTGTGATCAAAGGGCGGCAACTGCACAATTAAATAAACTCTGATTTTTTTTTCTCTTTCCTTGAGCTGCCTGGGAAAGGGTTAGATCTCCTCACACCCAGGGCTGTAATTAACTGAGAGTGTTGTAAAATGTGGATTATGTCCACGTATTTTTTGGTGGAAGGTCTTTGTATCCTTTCAATCCTAATCCATAAAAAATGAGCCCTGGTGAGTGGAGCATCCCTTACTCAAGGGCATCTCCGAATGAACGAGCTTTAAGGATTAAATAAATCAAGCTGCCGATGTATTCACTTGGCAAAACCCTCAAGGCTCGTGTTTTCCCCAGCTGAACAACGATTATTACCCTGCTAAAAAAAAAAAATAAAATCACACTTTGGGCTCCAACAGAACCTTCCCTGAGCATGCGTTGAACTGAGCGGGCACTGCGTCATGAGTGTGGAAATTAACTCATGAAAAGAGAGCCGGGTAACCCTGCAGTGCCGGGTGGAACAGCGGAGCGGGGAGAGCGCTCTGTGAAACCCAGCGAGCCGCGGGCGCACAGCTGCCCGAAGTGTCCCCTCAGGGTCCCCTCGGTGTCCCCTCGGTGTCCCCTCAGGTTCCCCTCAGTGTCCTCTCAGTATCCCCTCAGTGTCTCCTCAGTGTCCCCTCAGTGTCTCCTCAGTGTCCCCTCAGGGTCCCCTCAGTGTCTCCTCAGTGTCCCCCCAGTGTCCCCTCAGTGTCTCCTCAGTATCCCCTCAGTGTCCCCTCAGTGTCCCCTCGGTGTCCCCTCAGTGTCCCCTCAGGGTCCCCCCAGTGTCCCCTCAGTGTCCCCTCAGTGTCCCCTCAGTATGCCCTCAGGGTCCCCTCAGGGTCCCCTCAGTGTCCCCTCAGTGTCCCCTCAGGATCCCCTCAGTGTCCCCTCAGGGTCCCCTCAGTGTCCCCCCAGTGTCCCCTCAGTGTCCCCTCAGTGTCCCCTCAGGTCCCCTCATGGTCCCTTCAGTGCCCCTCTATCCCTCAGTGTCCCCCCCGTTCATGTCCTCCTCAAGTGTCCCATCAGTATCCCCTCAGGTCCCCTCAGTTTCCCTTCAGTGTCCCCTCAGTATCCCCTCAGTGTCCCCTCGGGTCCCCCCAGTGTCCCCTCCCCTCAGTGTCCCCTCAGTGTCCCCCCAGCTCTGAGGGGCAGGGCGGGCAGCCCCCGCCATGGCGGCTCGGCGCTGAGGGCGGGCGGGCGGAGCGGGGCGGGGCGCGCATGCTCAGCCGGGCCCGCGCTGCGTCTGCCGGCGGCGGGCGGGAGCGAGCGGAGCGGCCGCAGCCGCGGCCCCGCTGTGGGCATGGGGCAGCGCTCGGTACCGGCGCTCTTACCGGGACTGCTGCTGCTGCTGCTACCGGAGCTGCTCGGAGGAGCCCGGGCTCAGGGTGAGCAGCGGCCGCTCGCTCTTTGCTGCCCCGGTGGCGGTGGGGAAGGGAGCGCTCGGAGCGGCGGGCGCGGTGTGGAGCGGAGCCCCCGCGGATGGGGTGAAGGGATGGGGATCGGGATTAGGATCGGGATTAGGGTCGGGATTAGGGTCGGGATGGTGTTTTGCTCCCCGCTCCGGTCCCTGAGGGTGCCCTGGGGCCTGCCCTGGGGAGGCAGGAAGGAAATGGCTTTAGGGCGGCGGTGGCACCGTGAGGGGTTGGGCGGTGGCGGCCGGGTTTGAATCAGAATTTGTGGGATTGTTTGGGTTGGGAGCGACCTCAAAGCCCATCCCACCCCTGCCATGTGCAGGGACACCTGCCGCTAGACCAGGCTGCTGTAATCTCTATCCAGCCTGGCTTTGGAGCTGGTTTTAAACTCCGCTTTCTGTCCCTTCGACGCGCTTTCCTTTTTCCTTAAGAAAGGACAATGAGCTCTGTGAGGGGGGCTGGCTTGTTTGGGTTTTGTCATGCAGCAAACGGAATGGTGAGTTTAAATCCTGTGTTGAACTACAAAAAAAAAGGCAAACAGACAAAAAAAACTAGCACCTGGAAGGAAGTGCATTATCTGGGTAGAATGACTAAAGAACTTGAGAAAACAATGAGTAACGTACCCTACGCTGCTGGATGCAGTTAAAGCCTAGATTAAAAAATTGGAAGTGACTTAAATACATCCTTGAGAGCTCTTGAATGATTCTGTCTGCTGTGCTGTTCACACCTCAGGCTTGTTTTTCTCCTTGTTGCTAAGGTGCTGTGTTGGTTTTTTTTTTTTTCCTTCCCTTTGCCAGGTGAGTGTCCCAGGCCAGAGCGGCTGCACTACGCAGAGCTGGATGAGAACTCCAGGGAAATGCAGAATTTTCCAGTTGGGAGCCAAATCTCCTTCATCTGCCGGCCGGGATACGTGAGGGTCCCGAGGATGTCACTGACCTGGACGTGTGGTGATGACCTGCAGTGGTCACCCACAGGCGTGTTCTGTACAGGTAATTTTTTTTGTACCCCTTTTCCTCACTGCTGTTAAACAATTTCAGCTGCTTTGCAAGTGGTTTCAGTGGAGCTCGGGGTGGGGAAGAGCAATAAGTGCCAAAGGTTTTGTCTTTGTGTGTAACTACAAAAATATAGATTTTTTTCTTGTCTTTCCCCTTCCCCCCTTCCTCTAGAGAGAAAATGCACATACCCAGGAGACTTGGAAAATGGTTATTTTGATCCAACAAATCTTACATTTGGTTCAAAACTGAAATTTTCTTGTAGAGAAGGGTAAGTGTTTTGGTAAAGGTAATGAATCCTTTTTCCTTTTTTTTTTAATATTTACACCAGATTTGAACCAAACTCAAATTTTCCATTCCAGTTCTGACCTGAAATTCGAATTCTACCTGTAGCAAATGAAATTACAGCTAAATTGAATTTGATTTCCTGGTTTAATTACTCTTTGCATCAACCCTAAGCTTTTTTTGTGAGATTCTGCAGGACTGGAGTGTTACCTCTACTGACTTCTTTTAATGCTCCTGTGGCAGAGGGAGTAAATATATATTCATTATCCTTCAATATTGAATAATTCAGTCAAAAACATTAAGGAGGTTTTTTTCTCCTTGGCCTTGAGCATTAGTAATTTTAGGACTTTCATATTAGAGGGTATTTCTGAAAATGGTCTGACTTCCCCAGTTCCTTAGTGATGTCTCTTTTGTTTCTGTTTTGCTTTCCAAGTGAGACTGTCAGCAAAATAAACAAGATTCTGCTCTCCTTGCAACAAAACCTTGGTGTGTTACGTCCCCGTAATGACAGAACAGAATTAATTAGCAGAACCAATTTCTTTTGGTGCTTGTTGGAGAAATGAGGAATTGAAGCTTCACTTCTTCCAAATTTTTACCTGTTTAGGTACAGATTACTGGGTAAAGAAGAGATTTCCTGTGATATCAAGAATGGAGGTGTTGACTGGAGTGGAACTCTGCCTTACTGTGAGAGTAAGTAAATAAATCAATCACTGCTGGCTTTGATTTTCTGTTCACAGGGGGGCAGCTCGCTTACAAACAGCTGTGCCACCAACTTGCCAGTGTAAAAAATGATGGGAAACCAGGGATGATTTTTTTTATTAACTAAATGGGTTGTGCCTGAAGAAAGACCCCTGAAAAATGTCATTTTTTGTGGTAATCATCTCACATTAAAATCAACCTCTCGTTGAAGCTGAGGTTCCCTAATCCGTGTCAGATTTTCAGTGAAACGAGGTGAAAAATCAAAGCTTGCTGGTTGAGATGAACCAGCTAACCCAGCAATTTGACCAATTTTTGTGCTTTATTTACAGAAATTCCTTGTGAGCCACCTCCTAAAATAGCCAATGGGGACTATGAGGAAAGAGCCAGCTACGTGTACCAGAGCTCAGTGACCTACAGGTGTCAGGATGTGCCCAGGGACAGTGATCCCTTCTCCCTCATCGGCACAGCCACGATTTTCTGCACAGCTGATGCAGACTCAAATGGAGTTTGGAGTGGCCCACCTCCGGAGTGTCGAGGTTGTTGGGATTTTTTCATTCTTTATTGCAGTGGCCGTCCCTTTTTCTTTGGAAGAGGGGTGGGGAGAATGGACTTTGCTTCTAGGAAAGAAGGAAGAAATGCTCTGGTGCAAAGTTTGGGACAGTTCCAGTGGAGGTGACATCAGCACGGTGGATATTGATGGATTATGGCACGGAATGTGGCTAAAATTTTAAGTTAAAGCTTGAAAAATACCTGTGTGAGTTGTCTTGGTGGTGGAAGTGACCAGGCCAAAATGAAGGAATTGGGAGAGCACAAATCCTGCAGAAAAATTCTGTTAAGGGCAAGGATGTGGGAGCTGGATTAGGAATTGTAAAAAGCTAAGGAAGAATCCTTTTCCTAAAAACACAGCCACTGTGGAAGTGCAGGAATCACTGTTTTTACCAAGTTTCTCCCAAACAACTCGGGGAAACTGTCAGGAAGGGAAGGGATTTTGTGTTTAGTGCAGTGTTTGTGTTAATAAACGTCTCCAGGCTTTGTTTTGGTTTCTTAACAAATGTTTGTGTTAACAAATGTTTCGCCTCTTCCAGTGGTCAAATGTAAAAACCCCGAAGTTGAAAATGGGAGAAAAACATCTGGCTTTGGCTATTCCTACAGTTACAAGGACTCAGTTGGGTTTGAGTGTGAGAAAGGCTATGTCATGGTTGGGGCACGGGTAATTACCTGTGAGGAGAATAACACCTGGGTTCCTCCAGAACCAACCTGTGAGAAAGGTAAGATTTTCTCTAAGGTTCCCTTTTCTCTTGCGTGTTGAAAGGGTTGTAGCTAAAATAGAACATCGTGGTGTTTGAGTGATTGCATGGGTGAGGGCAGGAGAAAATTGTTGATAGAGAGAATTAGGAGAATGCACAGTGAGGAGAGCTGTAGGATCCTTCTGGAGTAGTTGAAATATTTGTGTGTGTGGTTTTTTTTTTGATGCAGCTCTTCAGCTCCTGCTTTCTAAAATAATTCTAGAGCTCAGAGCAATAATAATGAACCAGTATGGATTTCTGAGCTGCCACATCATAGGATTGTATTACCTTAATGAATACCTGCAGTGATGTTTAATTTTTCTAAGGGGAATATTTGTTCTTCAAAATGGGCTGAAGTTAAACTTCTGACATGTGCTGAGCCGTTTTCCTTAGATGAAGGCAACTTGTGTTTGTGGAATGAGTTACTGAAGTTATGAATTAAACTTTATTCTCACTAAACTTGTTTGAAATTGCTGTCCTGGTTACAGCAGGTGTGTGTCCTGCCCCAGAGATCCCCAATGGGTTCCTGATTCCAGGCAAAGCTGCCTATGGAAGAGGAGAGTCTGTCCAGATCAGGTGCAACTCTGGCTGCTCCTTCCCTGATGGCTCTGCAGAGGTGACAGTCACCTGCCAAGAACAGAGTTCCTGGGGTGCTTTACAACCCTGTACCTGTGAGTAAAATCCCTAAAATCACCAGCAAACTGCCAAGTTTGAAATACCTGATGTAGTAATAAATTTTTAATAATTTTTTTTTTTTTTTCTTTTTCCTCCTTCCTTTTCTTTCCAGGTGAGGCTGAAGGTTCGGGTTCCACCCCAGTCATAAATTATGGGAGAGTGACAGCTGGCCAAAAATCCTCCTACTCTGTGGGGGATTTCATTACCATTGAATGTTACACAGGCTACACTTTGCATGGGGAGGCTCAAATTCAGTACATTGGAGGCAACCAGTGGGTGCCAGCAGTGCCAACCTGCCAGCTCAGTAAGTATGGACTTCAAAATCCCCACTTAGAATGAAAATGAATCCAAAAAACCAGTCCTTTTCTAGTCAGGAGGAAATCATTTAATGCAGCTTCCTTCCTTTATTTTGGTGGGGAAAATAGGGCGTGATAAACTTAATTAAAATATTCATCTTCTAAGTGGAATAAATATTATTTAAATTAGTCTGCTTCGAAGATGGTGTTGATGGAAGTACTTGACTTGAAGTAGCTGTGTGAATGTTTTTATAATAATGTTTGAGTAAGAAGCACTGCTGTTCCTCTTGTGATACTGATTCCTTCTCTTTTTAGGTGGATATATTATAGCCATCATCTGTGGTAAGTATTTTCTAAAACCTTAAAAATGTAATGTATGTATTTTTTATGTGAAAATCCAGTTTTGATTCCAATCACCTGGGACTACAGCAGGGTGATTTTGGAGTTTTGGTTAAAGCTGCATGATTCAGAAAAAAAAAAAAAAAGATTGCTTAGCTGTTACAGTTTAATTTAGTGTGAAATGTTTATTTTCTCACTTGGTGAGGTCACATTTCAAAGGCAGTTTGCAACAGCTTGGTCACTTTGATAAATTTCTGAGCTTGGGTTTGCTGGGGGGGGTGAGTAAATAACTCTGGCAGTGAACAGAAATATTCAGTCCCTGCTCTGTCCCTGCTTTTGTTATCCAGATTTGTATAAATTTATAAAAAATCCCTTTAGGGTCTTGTCATCCCTGTGTAATTGTTTTTGAGCTGGTGGGGTTTGGTCACTGGTTCTGAGCTGATCTATCCTGCAGAGTTAGGAGTAAAGAATCAAATATTTAATTTACATGGCTCCATAAATAATGGGGTTTTTTGGGGATAGACCTGGGGATGAAAACAAGGCTGTTCCTGTAAACTTTTATCATGCTTTTTTTGTGAGCTGGAGATCATCTTTATCACTCTAAAGCAAATTTTTTTTTTTTTTTCATTTGAATTCATCCTAAAGTGATTGTGGTAGTTGTGGTGCTCCTGGCAGCCTTCTGGATCTACAAGAAATTCTTCTCACAAAACGGGTGAGTAAGCTTCATTTTTTTTAATTAATACTACAGATTTCCAACTGACTGAGCCAAAGCTGTGCTGATGTTTTTTTAAGTTTCTCGAGCTTTGTGTGTGCCTTTTCTTTTTCAAATGCCTGATTTTGTGGGAGCTCCTCCCAGCAGCTGATGGAAGCTAAAGCCTAACCATGAATTTGACTTCGGGTTTGGAGCTGCTGTTCAGCTAAGCTGCTAATTAACACTTGCACTAATTTCAAGGAAGGAAAAACCCTGGGTTTTAAGCTTGTGTTTGGCAGTGTCCACTTGCCAAGGAAAGTGTTTTGTCCATCTGCTCCAAACGTGTCAGTTCATCTCCTAAAGCCAGGGGGAGTCTTGGTTCTGTGGGTTTGTGCTGCCAGAAGGTTTGCAGGTTTTTTCTTCTCCTCCTGCAGCCCCAGTGTTGGTGGCCCTATGTTAAAAACTTGCAAAATCGACTGTAAAATATTAGATTTATGAGTAAGCAATCAACATTCTGTTTTTAATGAGACATGTAGAGTGTTTTAAACTTTATCCTCAAAACAACTGGGGTTTATGTGTGGTTTTTCATGGAGGGGCAGGAGATTTAAAATTCCTCTTTGTGCTTTGCTTTTTGCTGTGATGTCTGATTTTATCTTCTGGAGAAAAAAAAAAGACAACCCAACTTTATGTCAGAGAAATATTTTGTAAAATTCCAAACACTGACAGTCCAGAGGAGCTTAGGTGGTGCACAGGGAATGTCAGGATGTGATCTCATCAAAACAATGTTGGCTTTTTTCCAAAATCTGTTGGGATTTATCTGGAGAACGTGAAACAAAGGAGAAGGGGTGCTTTAAATGAAGCAAACCAGAGGGGAGATTCCTGTGGATCCTATTTGTAGTGAAGTACACACAGAGGACTTGGGAGAGCCCTGAAGGGGGTTTATAAACAGGGAGGTTTCATGTCTTTTAAAAAGACACTGCAGGATCAATCCAAGGGCCAGAGTGTGCTGCTGAGCAATTTGGTGCTTTTGAGCCTCTGCTTTTATCCAGTCCTTGGATTTTCTGCAGCCTGGATAGGCCAGAGGAGAGCTCCTGGCAGGTCAGGGCATCACTTGCTGCCTTCATCCCTGGAGAGACTTCTCAGGGTGTAAAAAGCAGGAGGGATCTAAAGCAGCAGCATGAAAAATGAAAAGAATGTCACCTTGCTGAATATGTGACAGGATGAAAAGCCTTATTGTGCCCAGTGCTTCCCTTCACCTTCCTCTCTGTGAACATCTGACTGTTCAAGCTCTTTCTTGTCTGAAAAGCCTGATTTAATCTCCTTTTATTAAGGCTTCTATCTCCCTGTTGAGTGTTCTGAGTTCTGATGCAGCTGAGCCTTTCTGTTGTGCTTCCAGCCCCTGATCCTTGCTGGTTTGGAGCCTCCAAATGCCAGCAAAGCTTTCCTTGCCTTCTCTTTGGTGTGTGTTTAAATTTCACCTGGATGGGACATTCAGATCTTTCTCCCCTTCTGCTGTTCAGCTCGTACACAGTTGATGAGAGTTGCAAGGAAACTTGTATTTTAAAAACTAATGGCCCAGCTGAGATGGAAGGAACTGCACAAATGAATTAATGACAAGGTATAACTTTCCACTTCATTTGGACTTTTGCAATGCAGCTAAAGTGTCTTTTTTATTTTTTTTTTTTATTATTGTGGTTTGCTTGGAATTGCAGGAGTGTGGAATCCATCTGGCTGGGAGCCTTGGCTTCCTGTAGGAAAGAATATTCTAACCTTGCATTGATTTGGGGAGAACAGGATATAACATATAAAGGATTATCATTTAGCAGTGTCAGTAAGAGCTTCCAGTGATTGTAAATCACATTTCTTGGGGTTGTGTTTGAAGAATGAGTTGCAATACTCAGAAGAATGTCTGCACCAGTGGTGAGTTACTTTTCTTAGCTGATAGGTTAATTCCCTGTAATTAGAAGCACCTCTGGGCACTAAACTCTAAAGGCAGTCATGCATCTTTGCAGAGAAACCCAGATCACATCTCTCACAATTACTGATTCAGCTGCGTTTTTGCTTTCTAGAAGAGAATAAATGAAGGGTCTGACAAGATCTTTTGAAACCTTCTTATGAAAAGGTGATTCCTTTTTCAAATTCAGAGTTCTGTAGCCCTGAAAAGGATCAAAATCCAGCTGCTTGCTTGCAGTTTGTCCTCTCCTGTATTTTAAGCTAATGCTCAGTGAGATGCACGTGGTGAATGTTTGGGGTTCCTCCTGTCCTTGTGTAGGGTCCAGTGAGCTTTTCCAAAGTCTGATTCTTCAAACCTTCTTTGAACACAACTCTTTGCAGACAGGACAGCTCAATTTGACTGTTCCTTGCCAGTATTTTGTTGTTTCTATCTCAACAGAGCTTGAACTACAAATATTTATTTTTTTTTTTAAACCAGCATCATCTTTTTTTTGTTACTTTTCTCCATTGCACAAATCCCGAGGAGGTGATGGGTTCTTTTATTCCAGCTTGATGCAAAGGTCTTTTCATGTGCATAGTCTTGATTTTATTGATTTGTAAAGGACAAGTGGATTTTCAGTATTTTTGGTGAGGTTTTTATATGAAGATTAAGCTTGGAGTTTATTCTAAAGTAATGTACAGATTAAGGAATGTCATCTTCACTCTGAAGAAAGCTGTTTCTAATGAAGATAGGATCTGTTTCCTGGGTTAATTTGGCTTATTTCTGGAGAGAAAAAAGGAATCAGGAGATAGAATAAAATTCTTCATTCCAATCTTAACCTTTCCACATGACAAGAGAAGTTACTGGCCTGGTGTGTCCAAACATTGGTAATTCTGGAGGTTTTCTTTTGGAATGTGGGACTCCTTAGAGGTTTGTCATTGTCAATTTTAATTCTTGTATATTTAAGTATTGTGAAGTTGCTGTTAGTGGACTGCAGAATCAAAATCCACACGACCTAATATTTCATTTCTGCTTAGAAAACACGTGCTAAACAACAAACTATAATGAAAATGAATTTCAGAGTGCAGCTGGTGGAGTTATGGGAATCCTGTAAGTGTTCTGGTGTTAGTTTGTGGTGATATCAGTCATCTCTTGAAATGATCCCTTTGGATCTGCTACTCCTTGGATCATTCCTGACAGCTCAGTAGCTGAATGAAACTAAAATCTCCTCAGTCCAGCAGAGGCTAAAAAAAACAACCCCAAAAGTGACTTTACCTGCAGCTTCAATGGTAAAACCAAGGATGTGCTTTCAGTGTAAATGTAAAAACCTGTTACAATGTAAAACCTCTGATCTGCCTTGTTTTTTTGTTTGTAGGAAACGTGACAGCACTCCCAGTTCTGCCGAATATAAGATGTGTAAAGCATGAGTGACCTTTTTGGGGGCTGGGAGGGGCTTTGCAGTGGGCTATCCGTGTCAGAGCTGGAAAATGAGTGATTGATTGATTGATTGATTGATTGCTCTGGCAGTGAGTTGCTGTCCGTGAGTTCCTTGTGCTGTGTCTTGCCCTGCTGATGAACTGGAGGAGGAGATGCTTGCTAGGATAAAAATAAAAAGTGTGTGTGCATAAAGATAACCACAGATAGATCCTGCTTGGCCTTCTGGGCCTCTCCTTGTCCTATTTGTGCCTGTCAGCTGAGGACAGGCAGCACCTGTAGCATGCCAGAGCCTGTGGGAGTGCTGCAATGTCACTGTCCCAGTGCCTGCTGCCTCCAGTGCCACCTCTTTGCTTTCAGAAGATGGCCAATATTCTCCTCTGGCTCAAACCTGCTTGTCCTTCCCCCTCTCTCTCTTTGCAGTTGAGGTGTGGTGTAAATGGTGTAAATAGTTCTCTTGTTTTCTTTGTGCTCTGAAATGTGTTGTTGCTCATCCCCTGAAGAGTCTGCTCCCGTTGAAGGCGATGTCTTTTGGAAATGATCACAGTTAAGGTTTTATATACTCTACCTCTTTGTCTGCCAAAGTTGGTTCCTGTGTATATAATGAATTAAAGCGTGCCTTGAAATCAGAGGTTTATAGCTTTTCCTTTGCTTTTAAGAAGGGGACAAAGCCATCTAGATTTCTGATTCTTTGCTATGATCCCCCAAAGACTGCAGTGGATTTGTTGGAACTGAAAATGGAAGGATTCTGTGGCAGAGGCATCCCCTGCCTGTTGACAGGAGGTCCCAAATTAAAGGAACTGCTGAGAGCTCAGTGGTGGCTGTGTCCTGTCATAAGCACAGTGGAAGTTCCTTCGGGTGCTTGGTTTTAGTGAGCTTTGATGTCAGTTCTGGAGATCTTCTGTTGCTTTCAAGGATAGGAACGGGTGCTGTGTGATCCACCTTCCTTGCTTTTTTACTTGGAAGTCACATATTCCACGTTTTTAACCTCTGGCTGCGGACTGAGATGTTAAATCAAGCTCTGAAAAACTGGATTTAGCATCAGATTCCTGCTTAGAAGCAGAAGCTTTTCCCTGTCATTCTCTTCTTGTGTTAAAACAAAACCAAACAGGTTCAGTTGTCTGAGTGCTGGTAGATGTGGTGTTCTCTTGTTTGCTGCTTGCTCATCAAATCTTTTAGTCCAGATTCTGTCTCCAGGAGCTCCCACCACAATATTTACCATTAGCTGAGACTCACTGCTACTTCTAATCCCTCAGCAAAGCCCAAATCTTAACCAGAACAGGTTTTAGCTTCATGAATCTCACTAGCAGCATGCAAGCAGCTTTTAATTTTGACAGCAAGCCCAAATAGCCTCACTTGAGATGCCTGAGGCAGCAGTGAAACTGCTCTGGCTTGTCTGTGGCTGCTTGGCACTGCTCTCCCTGTCATCAACAGATTGTTGGAGTGGCACAGAACTGTTTAGGGCTTTCTAGGGCTTTTTGGGACAATCCCAGCAGTCGTATTGTTGGAGTTCATAACAGCCTGTGGTTGTTAGAAAGGGGCTTTGGCTCTGCAGAAGGGTTTGCTGTTGGTGGCCTGGCTGATGTCTCAGTTTGGGGAGTTGTTTGTAAACACTGGGATGTGTGACTGGGACTGTGTGGTGATGGTCAGGAGCTCAGCTTGCTTTGGGTGGCATCTGCAATGTGCTGAAATACACTGGAATGTACTTCATTGGGAAGTGAAATCACTGTAAAAAGTGGCCATGCTTTCACTCTTCTTTTCTGGATGTAAAGATTAGCGATGATTTGTAATATTCCAAATAAAAACGTTAAATTATTTAGCAGTAAGTGTTTGTCTTTCATTCCTCATTGGGCTGAGCAGCTCTTTTCCCATCGTTATCCAGGTGATTTTTATCGTGGCCCAAACATCAGGTGGAAACTGCTGAGGTTGAAGTTTGCAAGTTGGTGCACAGATTTTACTCAGTGGTAGCGTAGGGGACGGGTTTTAATTTGCTGAGCACCTTTTGGGGTTTCCTTTTAGAATTGCAGAGGATTTCCCAGAACCTCCAAAATTTTACAGTGTTGATTCCTGAAAAAAATGTTGAAAAGTTGCTGGAGAAGAGGAAGTTTATCTTGGGGCTGTTGTGCTGGAACACTTGAGGCACAGCCCAGAGGGTGTTTTGGCCTTTTTGTCCAGTGTGTGACAAATGCAATCCTTAGGGAATCCAGCTCTGGTGGGAGATTGAAGGGAGATGAAGGAGAATGGATTGAGGAATTGGGTGAGTTTCACACTTGAAATGTACTGAACTTCCATGTGTGGAATCAGCTGCCTGACAGGGCGTGGAATAGGAAAAAAAAAAAAAAAATAACTTCATGTGCTGCGTTCCTTTTCCAGTTTGTGGTTGTGAAAAGCGAGTTGGTGTGGAAATGCTGCCAGACTGCACAAGTGCACTCTCTGGAGTTTGGGTTTGCAGTGAGCCTTGATGGGATGAGCAGAGTTTCTAGAGGAAGGTGTCCCTGCCCATGGGCATGGAATGGGATGATCTTTCAGCTCCCTTCCAAACCCAAACCATTCTGGGATTCTCATTCCCAATTCTCTGGGATTCCTCTCTGTGATTCTGGGACTCTGACTTCAGCACTACAAATTCATTTGGCCTAATTGTCATGAGTCCTGTGCTGTTTTTCTAAAGCTCAGTGCTGCATGAATTATTTCATTTTGGAGTCTGGAACTGATCATTAAAGGGACGTGAAGTCTGTGCTAAGGGAAAGGCTGCGCTGAATAAAAATGTGTTGTTGCCATCTACTGGCAACAGGGACAGTGGGAGTAACAAAATATAACAGAGTTACCTGGTTTATTTAGGGTTCAATAATGTCAGGTGACAGTGGTGGGTGGGCTCTGAGTGTCACACTTAAAATCAGTAGAAATTAAACCCTGTCTGTGGCAGGGGTTGGAACTGGATGATTTTAAGGTCCCTTCCAAGCCAAACCATTCTGATCCTGTGAAATCTAAATTCTTCTGAGGGTGATGGAAACACAGCTGGGGGCTGAAATGAAGAGACTTGCAGCATTTAGGTGTTGTCCAGCAGGGAATCAGGTGATCTCTCTACCTGAGACAGAGCCCAGGAGCATAGAGCACACAATTTTATTTAAAAGGAAAAAAAAAAAATAATCTGTGTAAAGAACAGGTTAAGGCAAACAAACAGCACATGGAGTAGAAGTGGTCGGAAGGTTGGGTGGCTGTGTTGTCACACCCAGGCCCTGGCTTGCTTGAGCTGAAGAAGCTGAGTTTATGTTTGAAGAGATGCTTCTGGAAGCATCCCATCCTCACTTGGAGGGGATGCTGACTGTCCTCCTTTTGTGCAGGACCTTCGGCCTGTGGGGACAACTTCAGGTCAGAGAAGAGCAAAGCAGTGGTGTTTGGGAGGTCAGGCCGTGCTCTGGATGGTGTTTGTTTGGGACTTGGGGGGTGAGGGAAGGAAGTTTCCCATTACTGTTGCTTTTCCCCCTACATCATAACCGATTTCAAATGGTGCTAGACAAAAACTGAGACTCTGAACACCAAGAGAAATCGGTCAGCCTGTGTAAGAGACGATTTCCTGGCTCAGAGAAGGATCTCTTGAGATGACAGCTATGTCATTCTTTAGAGATGACTACTCAGTGCTCTGATCAAACTTCATCCACACAGGGATCGGCTTTCCGTGTCCTGGGACACCCTGGACAACAGGAGGGGCAAAAAAAAAGAGTTCGCTTCATTTTATGGTTGGAATGCAGGGCTGGAGAAGTGAAATATTTGCTAGGAGGCACCAGCATCAAACTGGGAATTGATTCTACAAAAAGATTCTGGGATCTGTGTGTGCTGGAGAGTGATTCTGGAAAAAGGAGTGGGATGCTGTGGTTCTGTGTGTGCTGGAGAATGATTCTGGAAAAAGGAGTGGGATCTGTTTGGTGATGCCCATGGCAGGGGATTGGAACAGGATGATATTTTAAAGTCCCTTCCAACCCAGACCAGTCTGGGATTCTGGGATTGCTGAAGGCATTTCTGTGTTTGACTGCTGAGGTCAAATTGGAGGGAATTTCTGTATTTGCAGAGCTATGGAATGAGAATCCTGTGGTGCTGGAGTCCCCAAGCAGAGGGTGGAAATCCTTTTGCTCTGAGGCAGGAAATTAAACAGTTTTTGGCTATCAAACCCTCTGCCTGTCAAGGTACAAGAGGTACCACGTTGGTTTTCATGCAACTTGTGGATCACTTTACTCTGGACAACTTGAACTCAGATCCATTGTTTATTGAGCAGCAGTACACGAGCAGGAGGCTGTGCTGGTGTGGCCCTGGCTTGGGAGGGTGCATACAGTGCTTGGAGAAGTGTCTAGAAAAATCAGATGATGTTACAAAGTGGATGGCTGGCCAAAAAAAAAAAAAAAACCCAACAAAAAACCTTTGGAAAAGGGGGCTGATTTGAGGAGCAGAGGATGTTGTTGAAATGAGCAGGTGCTTGTTCTCCTCCCACGCTGTAATTCTTGCTCCTAGAACACTGATTTCAAATGGTGCTAGATACAAAGTGGGAAAATCTAAGCCACCATGTGAAACCAGCTTCCAGAGGAAGACACATCTTGTGCATGGCTGCAGGCTGAGGGAGAAAATCCTTCATCTCCACCGTACCTAGAGAAAAATTCATTTATTTAATTTTATTAGACAGCAAGACAGTTACCTTGGGCTTAACTACTTTATGGATGCACTTTTTTTTGTGGCATCTTGTGGATGATGTAGGAGAAATTCAATATGTGGTGAGGAAAGCCCCCAGCCTGGCAGTGAGTTTTGTTTCCTGCCCTAGCCAGGTGGAATGCACTCAAATTCTTCCCAGCAAATGATGATCAAGGTTTCATTTCTTGCTACTGCAGAGCACGATGCTGATGGGGCGAGTGTGGGAAGTTTGTGTGGTACAGGAACACTTTTTCCATTTCACTGCAGATGAAACCAGGCTATAAACCTCATTCTGTCCAAGACAGAGAGTGTTTTGGCTTTCTGTCACTGATCAGAGAGTACAGGACAGATCAGGTGCTTTTTGTGACAGGGAGAGGAAATGGCAGTGTCCTGATGGAACTTCCTCTCTCAGCACTCCCTGTGCTTTTTAAATAAGCAAGGACTTGGAGGTTTTTGTGAGACAACTTTTAAATTCTGCAGGCAGGATAAAAATAAATTGGATTGAAAGTACTTCGAGTGTAGGTCAGAACAAAAAAAGGAGCTTTCATCAATTGAACTGTAAACGGTTCAGTGGAAGTTGTTGAGGAAGGAGAGTGTGAAAATGAGTGGCTGATGGTTCCTGGAAGTGCAGCAGGGCTGAGCAGTGCACTTAACCTGCAGTGTCCACAGCTCAGAGCAGAGGGAATGCAGAGGGTGCTGAGAAGTCTCTGAACTGCTCCACACATGCATAATTCAGGAGCTATCAACCCTTGGATAAGTGTCTGACCTGTGCTGGAGTAGAGGCCAATGTGAAATGGAACAAAGCACAACTGGAAGCAGCAGTTTCACTTATTGATGCCCTGGGGTTTTTTTTTTGCAACTCTGTGTATTCCTGTTGTAACCGCATCCAAAAATCTGCTCCAGTGCCTCCATCCTAATGCAAGCTCCCAGGCAGCAGAGGGAAAGCTCAGAGACAAAAGCTTGTCCTTCCAAGAAAGAGGGATGGAGGAAGGGGAAGTAACTGGACTAGATTCCTCTGTCTGGATATTTGCTGTCGTTTCTAAATCCATTATCTGGGGCAACAGGGTGAAAGACGAGTGGAAAGCAGGTTCCCTCCCCAGTGCCTGCCGTGCTGGCACAGTTATTTAGGAGGCACCCTCTATTATCAGGTGAGATTTACTCCTGAAAAGCTGCACCAGGAGTTGCTGCTGAGGAGAGGCAGGTGCAGCACACATCACAGAATCACAGCAGCATCTCTGAGAAGCAGGCTCTCACGGCGAGGTTTGATTTGGTTTTTCCTTGCCTCAGTAAGGAAGCATTACAAAGAAATCTTCGTCAGGGTTTCGAAAAATAATTGGGGGAAACGTTACTTAATTTGTAACGTTACTTAATTTGCTGTTGAGAATGGGAACTTGAGTCAAAGTATGAGACTTAGAAGGACTGAACACCTCTGCACATCTTCCCCCCCCTGCAAAGGAGACCAACCTTTTCCAGAAATATCATGCAGCAGATGAAGACCAATGGCTCATTTATTATTTATAGTTTTGATAAAACCAGGTTTCACTTCAGCATAATTAAGATGCTGCTGCTCCTCCTCCAGGCTACCTGGAGTTTGTCCTGTTGCCTTCACAAGCTCCCCAGAAGGTGCCAGCCCTTCTTGGCAAGGTGCAGGTTTTGGGAAGGGTACAGCTGTCTCTGTGCTCTCTTTTCCAAGGCTCCCAGTGAGTCTGGGATAGGAGAAAGGAGCAGTTCAGGATGCTGTGATCCACATCACCCCACTGGGAATGTGCACGTGGGCAGGAAAACAGGAACACAGCATGGTTTGGGTTGGAAGGGACCTTAAAGCTCACCCAGTGCCATGGGCAGGGACACCTCCCACTGTCCCAGGGTGCTCCTGACACTGCCAGGGATGGGGCAGCCACAGTTTCTCTGGAATTCCGTCCCAGCCCCTTCCCACCCTCAAGAAAGGAAGAAAATGAAGCAGTGCTGGTGTCAAACATTTGCTGTGTGGAGACCAGCAAATACTGTCACCTGTCCTCTGCTTTGTCACAGTGGTCTGGACTTTCCAATAAATTACAGTAGGGAAAGTACAGTACTTTCTGTGGTTTTCCAGATTTTTAGTGGCAGTGCTGTTCTGTAGCTTCTTTCAGAGGAACAACTCAAAGCCTTTGATGGACTTCACACTGCTTTATACATTCCATAGGAGACAAAGAGAAAAAGGGAATCCCTGAATCCCTGCTTTCCCTGTGAAAGGGAACTTCCTCTTTACCCTGAGACCTTCAGTCTGTAGGAGCAAGGCAAACCTGGATGTCACAGACCTGATTTTTCACAACCTACACCTTCTATAGAAAGGCACTTCTGGGGCTTTTACAGAAAGCAAAACAGATCTCAGCGTGCATGAGAAATTTTTTTTTTCCTCCATTTTCACATCACGGGGTGAAACTCGTGGTTCATCAGGCTCTGGTCTCCCCTGGAGAAAATAATCCCTGTTTTACATGCTGAGAAACTGAGCTTGATGCATCATCCTCCCAGAGAAGGAATGAATCAGCCCAAGGCCAGGTGCAGGACAAGGGGTGTGACAGTGCAAGTGGTGACCTGTAAGGGGAATGGAAAGGAGTGAACTTCTAAGGTTTCAAAAGAAGCCTCCTCGGCGTGGGGAGCCTGTAACTGCATCTCTTTGTTGTGCAGGTCTGCTGCTGCGTGGGTCAGCTATGGACAAATGTGCTCTGACTTGCACTGGGAGCCAGTCCTCAGTCTGGAGCTCTTGGTGTGTCAGCAGCACTGGCCTGGGCTGAGGCAAGGCAGAGTAGGGGCTGCACTGCTTAGGAAAATTGGTATTTGTGCCTAGGAGATGGCTCTGGAGATGCCACTGCTGTGATGGGCACAAAAACAGGTACTTCCTTCACGAGTTTAGAGCATAAGGGAGATATTTTTTTGCCTTTATTAAGAGCACAGTAAAAACTCCACGTTACAATCCTGAATTAAACGTAGCCTGTTCCTTCGGTCCTACTCCTGCAGCCTTACAACTGCAGCATAAATGAGTTAAAAAACAGATACTGTGTCTGAAACTCCCCAAAACCTCAAGGCAGGCTGAATGCTGGATTGAAAGCCTGTGGAGCTTTGTGTCCCTTTTGACTGTGAGCAATGGGACAGTCAGGCCTGCTTGATTTGAGTCACTGATTTCAATTCCTGTTAAGGGGAATCTGTCAGGGCACTCTGCAGGGTCTGTTTTGGCATGGTGACCATTAGAGATGTGCTTAGATATTGATGTTGGAGTTCCCCATTCTTGTGATTCCCCCCCTGCTCATCTGAAACTGCTTTGGCTTGCTTGGAGTCATCCAGTTTTGCTCCAGCTTTGCTGTCAGGAGAGTTCCTGGGCAAACCCCCAGGACCTGCTGAGCCCCTGGATCCTCTGGAGGAGTCCAGATTTCACAGGGAACAGTGAGGTGAAACTCACACAGGGGAAGAAAAGCTCTGCATTTCCATGGCTGAGGTCAGGGAAGGGCAGGAATGAAAACTCATCGAATTTAGCCCTACACAGCCTGAGTGAGCACATTGCAAAACTCACTGCACTCAAATGATCCACCTCAGCAGCTGCAACCAGAAAGGCCATTTTCTGTTCCTAACTCCTCTACCTAAGCATCACTTTAGAATGTAAAGTACTGATTGCAGGGCTTGAAAGCTCTCACAGGGAGATGATTGTTGTGATTTGTACAGTCAGTTCAGGAACATGGTGTTCCCCCAACACCACTGCTCCAGCTCCTCCAGGTAATGGCAAGGGAAGCCATATTTTTCTTTTGTGTCATTCAAGAGACAAAAGAATGTCCTGTGCCAGGGAGGAGCATAAGGAAACAAACTGAGCCAGATGTTCACTGAAGTATAACCTGCCTTTAAACCAGATATTTGCAAACAAGCCTTTTAGTTTAAAACTACCTGCAGTACAAGGGCCTGGCAAAACAGCTGGAGAAAAGCACTGACCAAACACTCCTGGCTGATTCCCCCAAGCACACGAGCTGCTGGTCTGTCCCTGTTCCCAGGATTTCCATCATTCCATCCCTGAAAAATCACTGTGTGTTCAAGAAGCATTTGAGCTGGGTACCCAAATGCAAACCCAGTGGCTGCTGTTGGGCTCTTGAGCGCCGGGAGTGTTTGTGGGGGGAGCTGAAGAGATGAGCTTCACTCAGAAATAGCTCTTCCTTGGAAAGCTGGAGGGCTGAATCACAGTGTGTTGGCTCAGTTTTTAGCAGACGAGCCATCACATCTGCCTCCCTGTAGGCGAGGAGTCGTCACTGGCATCGGGATTGGCAGCCAGGCTCTGTCCCTTTGGAAACCAGGCAGTGATGATGGGGAGGGTGAAGGCTCAGCGTGAGCAGGGTCAGGCTGCCTGGGGCTGGGGGCTTGGTGAGGTGGGCTTGGAGCAGGAGGGGTCTGCTCATGGCCCTGCTCAGCCTGCACTGCTCCCCCTGTCCCTGTCTGTCCACAGAACGTGCCCCCAAGTTGAGCTTTGGGGATTAAATAAGGGCTTTTGCTCAGAGGAAATAACCACTCCCCTGCTGCCTGGGAGGCTGAGACAAGCAGAGCCAGCCCTGAGCATATCCATGGCTGCTGTTGTCCTGAGACAACAAAAACAGGAGTGAGCTGGGCAAATAGGAGCACCAGGGGAAAATGGGCACACCTGGGAGAGGACACGACAGCTCCTGAGCTGAGGGATCTGAAACTGAAAGCACCTGAGAGACACCCTTGGCTTAACAGGCTCTGGGGAGCCTGCAGAGTCCACCTGAGAGCTACAGAAATGCAAATTTATACAGAGGTTTTCTTCCTAGAACAGAGTGTGAGTCCTTAAATACACATCTCTCCCAGTTCCCAGCAGTCCAGAGGGAATCCTGGGGGAAAAGGGGATGAGGGAGCTAGTGGAAAGTTTTTAGAGCAAGCAAAGAAACAAATTACAGATATGGATTTTAAAATCCATAGACACGGGTTTTTTTGTTTTTTTTGAAGCTACAGTTTTGGACTCAGTGCCCCCACTGCTGCAGTAATGTTAATTTTCAAGCCTCCCCTCCAGGTTCAGGCATGGGCACAGTTGCAAGAGGAGTAGATTGGGGAGTTCCTGAACCAACTGGTTGCTGACCATGAGTCAGGGGAATGACCTTGCAGCAGGCGGCTCGCGGTGCCGCTCTCGGAGCCGTGCCAGGATAAACGGCACTGGCATCTCTGAGTGCTGGTGGAACCATTTTGTGACATTCCAGCTTGGCCTTTTCTACTGCTGCCTTTGCTCCGAAATTGTTTGGGTGGGTGGGAATGGGATAGAGTATTCCCTTTTTTCTTCACAGCCTGGGTTTGGGACTGTCTATATACAGAGATAAAGAGGATATGGACAACTCCTATCTCTTGCCTACGTCCTTGTCCATTAACATCAGCATTACAGATATTTAACCAAATTAAATCTTACTCTATCCCCCAGCCATACCCATATTAAACTGTAAGTAAACATCATGATAAAGTTTTAAAAATTCTACGCAGCAGCACTGAATTTTCTGGATAGGTCTGGGAGAGATTTGTCAGAGGGTAGAACACTTGGCATTTAGACGTTTTAATGAATGTTCCCAAATAAGAAAAGAAAAACATTTGCTTGTAGAGTTTAAGCTTCTCACAGCATCAGAAAGCTCCTGACACAGAGCCCAGTGCTGTATTTGTATAACATGGAAATGAACAGCAGCAGCAGCAGCAGTGCTGCAGGCTCCGAGCCTGCTCTGCGAGCAGCAAAATGGCCAAGGGTGCTGGGGCTCAGCTAAATTCCTTCACCATTTGGGGTGGTCACTAGGTGGATCTGATACCCCTGACCCTTCAGGTGTGGTTTGAACTCTGACATCAATATGAAATGAATGTTTCTAACCATATTCAAGCTTGTGCCCCCCAGCAGCTCCATTCCCTAAAGCACCGACAGGAACCAACAGCAAAATTCGTCTGCGTCACAGATGTAACATGACCATCGGCAAAACAAAGTGCAGGAGGAGATCATGGCTGTCTCGTCCCTCACAGAGCCTTCCTTTGCTAGCAGACAAGAAGAGGTAATACTTACAAATTTATATCATGGGCAGGTGAAATCCTGCCCTTCCTTCCCCGAATCCCGCAGTCCCTGAGCGGTCAGAACGCCCGAGAAAATTGCGTGTGTTTTGTCGGCGTGGTACCGAACGCTGCGTCACGATGCTGCACCAAGGCCGAGGCAGAGCAAACCCCACTCCCCAGAGCAGGGAAACCCAGATACAGGAAAATGAATCAGCTCACGCAGTGTCACACACACACAAAAGTGTCAGAGGGAGGGAGAAATCACAGCTTTCCCCAGTCCTTTTGCAGCACTGTGCAGAAAACGATCACGGAACAGTTACCCAGGTACAGCTCCTGGGGACAGTGCCACCCCTGTGCACACAACCACTGCTGTCCTACAGAAATATGCCATGTCCCCTTCTTAGTCTTGTTTCCTGCCAGTCCCACAGATTTACCTGCTGACAGTAACCTCAATTCCTGAGTAATGAGATTTACAGCTGAAGTTTAACATTGAAATAACTCCTCTTTTATCCGTCTCCTTCTCCTCCCTGCGTTGAGTCACAGTTAAACCATCACTGTGGCCAAAACATGGTGGCAAAAGAATTAAATCAAATACATCCCTACACTGAACACACTCAGCAGCTCCTTGAAAGCCATGAAACAACGCTAGCTTTACAAAGTAAGGGCTTCTCCACCCCACAGCTGTGATGGGGAAAACCACAAAGAGTTGTCCATGCAACCAACACTCAGGAAAAAACTCAACCCACCCATCGTCCACACAACCCAGCATCGTGCCTTAGCCCAGCTCCTGGCCATACAGAACACCCTCCCCAGCTGCCTGGGACTGTTCTGGTGTGTGTGTGTGTGAATTTATGCCTGTCTGTCTGGCTGCAGGGACCACTGTCATCGCTGCTGTTCCTGTTGTTCCCCTGCTCTGCGGATCTGGCGCTGCGGGAGGCGAGGATGCTCCGAGGGAGCCAGCTACAGCCAGCGAAGGCTCAGTGAGTCAGGAGGGGTTGTGATCACTGCAGTAAGAGGCTGAAATTCCCCATGGAATCTGGCAGGGAAGGAGGGAAGATGGTGATGGGAAAGAGGGAAAGAAAGTGGGGAGTGGCACGTTGGGTTCTTCCCTCCCCGTCCCTGCGGCGCATTGCCGGTGGAAATGGCGTTCCTGCGCAAAGGACGGAGTGGCGAAAAATCCGCAGCGCCTGCGGCCTTCACGACCAAAACCCCCAAATTCCATTCAGGGTGTAAATACAGCCCTTCCCTCTCTCCCTGTCTCCCAGAGCACCCTGCAGAGGCCAGGCTGCAGCCCAGGCCATGGGGACGGCAGCCACGCGGTGCCTGAGCCGGTGCTGAGCACAGCGGTTGTTGCTAAACAACCAACCCTGATGCTGGAGATGTCAGCCAGAGAGTAACAGAGATTAAACGCTCCTGCTAGCACATCCTGAAACTTGGGTAAACCTCAGAATGATGAAAGGCTATGGGGATAATGGTCCCTGTTGTATGAGAAAGCAAAGTTACCACTCCACTGCATAATCGGGAGACTTCCTCGGCCAGAAGGACCAAGCTCAAGGCTGGCTGTGTCCTCAGCACTTCCAGGCAGAGATGCCATCTTCATTGCTGGTCACTTTAAGAAGAGAGGTGAAAAAATAGTATAGTAAATGGTTAAGAGGGAAAAGTGTTCTCCGCTTCACTTTCTCATCCTCTCTCTGGAGCTGCTCTCTGCCCTCAGTCTCCCATTCATCCTTAACCAGTCCGTCCCAATCCTTCTGTCCTTGCTTTCTAACGCTGTTACTCCTTTGCAAACCTCTACAGACCCATCACTGAGGGCAGTCTCCATCTCTCTGTGATGTTACCAAGCCTGTGGCAGACTCACACTTGTGCATACAAAAGCTGAGTTTGGGCAAGAGTTGTATTCATTTCTTTAACTATTCCCACAACATCATTTCCAGGTGCAGTCCCTGCCTCAAGCAGTTCACAGTGCTGCCAACACTCCAGCATTTCACAAGGGAGAAGGAAGCAAGGAGAAAAGCCCTGAACCCCAGTACTTCCCCCTGCACCGTGGGCTGCAGTTCTGACACGTCATCATCGCGACTGGACGGCGGAACGAGACCTCCCGGGAGCACCCATGGGCGAGGAGGGCTGCACCCAGCAGTGACCAGTTCCTGTCCTGCCTGCTGCCCCAGGGACACCTGGCATCCCGGGATCCCAGGTGGGCATGGAGCGAGTGGTGGGCAGGGAGTGGCAGGCAGAGAATGGTGAGCAGGGAGCAGGAGTGGGAAGGGAGCAGTGGGTAGGGAGCTGGGAGCAGGTAAATGGGCAGGGAACAGGCAGGGAACAGGCAGGGTGGAATGGGCAGGGAGAAGTTAGGGAGCAGGCAGAGAAGGGCAGGGAGCAGAGGGAACAGACAGGGAACAGGCAATGAGCAGGCAGGGAATAGGGAGCAGGGATCAGTGGGCAGAGCACAGGAGCCCGCTGCTGGTGGTGCCACACGGCCACTCCGGGTGACAAGAGCAGGGAACAGGGAGCAGCAGGCAGAGGGCAGCCCAGTGCTGGCCATGCTGCATGGACACTCTGGCTGACACCCGTGGGCAGGGAGCAGGCAGCGAGCAGGGAATGGGGAGCAGGAAACACTGAGCAGGGAGCAGCAGGCAGCCCAGTGCTCACAGAGCTGCTCTGCTGACACCCGCGGGCAGGGAGCAGGCAGGGAATAGGAACAGGGAGCAGGCAGGGAATA
>JAGMWU010000028.1:1287982-1299642 GCA_018697195.1 Certhia americana
GCAGGGATGTGCGCGGGGATGTGCGCAGGATGTGCGCGGGGATGTGCGCGGAGATGTGCGCAGGATGTGCGCGGGGATGTGCGCAGAGATGTGCGCAGGATGTGCGCTGGGATGTGCGCAGAGATGTGCGCAGGATGTGCGCAGGATGTGCGCTGGGATGTGCGCAGGATGTGCGCGGGGATGTGCGCAGGATGTGCGCGGAGATGCAGCGGGGTGAGCGCGGGGCTGCAGCGCGGTGTGAGCGGGGCTGCGGCGGGACGAGCGCGGAGATCCAGCGCGACGTGCGCGGGATGTGCGCGGGGATGCAGCGCGACGTGCGCGGGATTTGCGCGGGGATGCAGCGCGACGTGCGCGGGATGAGCCCGGAGATCCAGCGCGATGTGCGCGCCATGTGCGCGGGGATTGAGCGGGACGTGCGCGGGATGTGTGCGGGATGCGCTCGGGCTGTGCCCGGCCCCGCTCCCTCCTCTCCCCACCCCCGGTACTCGCCTGGCGCAGCATCCCCGGCCCGCTCCCGGGGGGCTGCAGGGAGCTGGGGCCGAACGGGGGCGGTGGAAGCGGCCGAACCCCCCGGGATCCCTCGCAGAGGCGGCGGCGGCGGGGCCAAGGTCACCCCGCAGCGACTACAATTCCCAGGAGGCAGCGAAACCCCGGGAGAAGGCTCGGAGGGAGCGGAGGAGGAGTGAGGGGTTCGCTCCAGACCCCCCCGAGCTGCCTTGCCCCAGCATTTTCCTCTTCTTCCCCATCGGAGCTGGGATGTCCCATCCCAGGGGATGACAGCGCAGTCTTTGAGGATCCGGCACAAACCAGACGCGAATCTATTTCGGGATTTTCCTCAGCTAAAAAAAAAAAAAAAAAAAAAAAAAGCAGCGTGAGGAGAAATAAATGTCTGACGGTCGGGTTTTAAAGAGCTGCGTGTTCCTTGCAGGGCTGCAGCCCCTGCGTGTGCCACCGCACATGTCCGGGACCACCTCCCAGGACCTCCACAGTCGTTCGTGGGTATTATCCTCACTCCCTCTTAGGAAGTGCTGGGATAATCATTCCCCATTTAACGGCAGGGAAACTTGGCACAGCACACATTAAATGATTTGCTGACAGGCGCACAAGAAAATTGCGCTAGTCAAGCGTTCTCCCAATTATGCCATCCTTGGAACTGCATCATTTCCCTGCGTGATTCCAAACACGGCTCAGACTCCCTGGGCAGGGCTTCATCTCTGCCGGGTGTGCAGCCCACAGCAGCCGGCAGGACCCGTCTGTGTCCCCTCCCGGGGGCACAAACCCACGGCTCCGGCGCTCCGCAAAGGTGGGCAGGACCTGCAGGTGTCACCTGGGGGACACACGACAGCTCTGGGGAGGCTCAGGGATGCTCAGCTGCCCTGCGGTGCCGCACAAATCCCCTCTCCAACCTTCCCCAAGCGCTGCTTCACCTCCGCGCCCTGCGCAGCGCCGGCAAGAATTCCGCAGCTCAGTGGAAATTCCCCAGCGGTGCCAGCGCTGGGGCCTCCAGGGACCGGCAGAGCCTTCCCGGAGCCAGCCAGGAGCTGGGGCACTGCCACGGTGAGCAGCATTCCGGCCACCCAAGGGATCCTGTGAAGCGGGGAATTGCGGGGAGAAGAGGATCCGTGGGGAGAGGGGGATCCGTGGGGAGCGGGGATGGAGCCGCGCCCGCTCCTCGGCTCTCCCCACAGCACCAGTCAGGTTTGCCAGGCTCCCCTGCCCTCATTCCGATGGGCCCTGCCTGCCCAGGCTCCTTAATCTGCGCTAAGTGGGACTGCCGATGAACGCCGCGATAAATTTAGAAAGAAATCTTTGTGCGGGTCAGAGGAAAAACACGGCGGGCCGGGGAAGGAGCGCTGCGCTTCCCCCCGGGCTCCCTCCCAGCAGCATTTCGGGTTTCTCCCCGCTAAGATTCTCGCAAAAGAGAGGCAACCACAGGGCTGAGAGGTGCGCTGGAGTCCGTGAGCCAAGGACGCCTCGGTTTAAAATGAAGATTTTGAAGGAATTTAATGGGAAAGGAGAGGGAAGAGGCAGCGCTGCCCCGGCTGCGACCGCGACCTGACATTTCAGCTGGAGCCTCTTAAAGAGCAAGTTTGCCTTCCCCAGGATTTGTTTATAAGCAGGGAAAGCAGTTGTGCTTAATTCCACTCTCAGGCTCCTGCCTGCACTGCCTGCCCCTTCCCGATCGCTTCGGTTAATCTCTTAAATTGTTTTAAAACAACAACAACAACAAAATAATGGCATTAGCGGTGCAAAATCCCCCGTGAAATCGCCAAGCCAGCCCCAGCTCCCTCTCTAAAATCTGAACGTTTCAAACTGTTTTATCATTTGCTGGTAAATTATATTGTACCAGCGCGAGGAGAGGAAAAGAATTTTCTGAATGTATTTCCTTTAATAAGCTATTAAGACCTTGTACTGCTAATTAAACTATTAATTAGACGTCTTATCATTCCTAAACACGTTAGCATGTTGCCAAAGCAGCAATGAGCCTCTGGGGCAGGCAGGAGATAAGGAAAGAAGGAAGAAGCAAACATGAAGATTAAACAAATAAAAAGGAAAAAGAAATTAATCAAAAGAATCAGAAAAAGCAAATAAGTAACTAAGAGTCAGAAGGGTTAGGTGTTACTTAAGTTATAGGAATGAAAAATAAGGAACTTGAGAATGAATTTTCTATGCAGGAGGCTTTGGACAAAAAGGGACAGGACTTTTCAGAGCTTTGTTTTTCTGCAGTCAGAGCAGGGGAACCAGAAGTGGAATCCATCTTCCCCATTAGAAAATTAACAGAAAAACTGTTCAAAAATTGTGAGGTCTTTCTTCCTCCAGAGGAAAACCAAAGAATTTTCAAGAGGAAGATCTTAACTCCAAGGATTTTGCTTCTGGCTGCACACTGACCCATGAGCAACACCCAAGGCTCACCCATCCTTGTCTTTTTTAAGTGAAAAAAGAAAATTTCCAGCCTCCCAGCACACTGGATGTTCTTTGCACGCTGTGAAGGTGTTTCCTCCTGCCCCTGGGGCTCCTTCAGGAATGAGGGGGGCTCTGGGAACTCGGGGACAGCTCTGCAGCACCCCAAGGTCCTGCTTTCACCTGGACCTCAGTCCTGGCTCTGCCTGATCTCTGCCCACCTCAGGGTTTGCATTAAAATGTTTTTTAGACCCCAATTCCTCAGTGTTTGCCTTCGAGGATGGATCTCAAGGGATGGATAATCTCATTTATGTCTGTTACTACAAATCAAAACAGCAGCAATTTAAACAGATCTGAAGGCCAAGATTAAAGGCTCCAAACACATGGGAAGTGCCTGTAATTCAACTGTAAATATTTTTAGGGTTTTTTTTTTTTTTTTGGGGGGGGGGGGGGGGGGAGGATGGAAAACCCCTACACTGTTCTTTTACCTGGAAAGCAAAGACAGAATCCTGGAATTTCTAAGGCTGGAAAAGACCTCTAAGATCTAATGCCACTAATTCCAGGTCCAGCACAGGTTGGAAAAGGAGGGAAAAACCAAACTGAGCTGGGTCTTCGCCCTTTTCCAGCTCTGGGAAATGCCTTTGTGGCCATCTGATGGTGGCTGAGGGTCAGGCTGGCTCAAAGCTGGGGTTCAAAGGGACAGAGCCCTGCTGGTTCCTTGGCTGGGATTCTAGAGATGTCCTGGCCCCTCTGATGCTTCTCCAGCTTCTTCTCCACCAACCCCCGAGGTGGGACTTAGGATATCACCAGAGCTCTCCTGTGCCACTGAATTCCCTGGGTCAGACCCAAAATCCTGCGTGGGATGGACCAGCAAAGCCAGGAGAGCTCCCACGGGGGTTTGCAAAACTGGGAGAGCTCCCACGAGGGTTTTTCAAAGCCGGGAGAGCTCTCATGGGGGTTTTTCAAAGTTGGGAGAGCTCCCACGGGGGTTTTGCAGGATCTGACACTGAGTGAGCAGATGGGAAAGGAATCGATGTGAAATCTCTGCTAGAAATGCCGTGGTGGATGTTCCCCATCCCTGGGATGTCAGCTCCAAGTTTACATCATTCTTTCACAATTCCTCGGTTTCCCCGAGCCCGTTGGGGTTGGATTTCAGCACTGTGCTGGGGCAGGACCCGTTTTTGGGGAGCAGCTTCTGGCAGGGCCGCATTCCCCGAGTTCCAGCTGCCCTCTAGAGCCCGGTTCTGAACGTTCTGGCGGAGCACAGCCAGCAGATAGCAGCATTGGAGCACAAATGTTCCTCCTGTGCCGCCCCAAAATCCTGCAGGGTCCTCGGGAAGGAAAAAGCCGGAGCTCTCACGGGAAATTGCAGACAGCCAGCAGAGGAAAGAGCCGCTTGTCCCCGTCCCAGGATGGGCTTTTTGGCTGTGAAGGGCTTGTGACAGCGCAGGGCAGGTGTGTTCTCACCTGGCAGGGCTGTGCTGCTTCCTTTGGGAAAGGATGAAACACCCAGCCGAGGGACACGGTTAATAAAAATGAATTCAAACTCGGTTTGCTTTCAGAAATTTGGCCTCAGCAATGAGCAGAGTGAGCCGGCTTCAGCTCACAGTAGAATTTTGAGGTGGTTCAGATGGGGAGGTGTTCCTTCACTTCTGGGAAATATCTTTGGTTTCAGCCAGCTGAAGGATTTGGGGGCTGCTTGGGTGGGTGGCAGGCTGGGAAATGGACACAGACATGGCAATCAGTGGCAGCATTTATTTATATATTTATATATTTATATTTATAGTCATAGTCATATTTATATTTGTATCTATATCTATATCTATATATCTTCCTATTTCTATATCTATCCATACCTAATCTCTATCTCTCTATCTATATCTAATCTATATCTAATCTATCTATTTCTATATCTATATTCTTATTTCTATTTCTATTTATTTTTATATTTATAAATTTATATTTATATCTATATTCATAGTTATATTCGTATTTATATTTTATCTTTATAATTTTTCTATTTATATTTTTCTATTTCTATTTTTATATTTATCTATATTTTATAACTTTATATTTTAATATTTATAATTCTTGCATTCGTATTTATAGTCAGCACCTTGCATTCCCCCCCATTCTTCCCCAGAGGATTTTTTCCATGCCAATTATTTTCCTCTAGAGGGTCCCTTTCAATATGAGGCTCCCCAGCAGCTGAAGTTGGTGTGGGAGCAGAGTGTCAGCTCATCCACCAGGTAGGAGCACTTGCATCGACCTTGCACCAGGTTTATGGGAAATCAGGCTGCTGTTGGGAACTGAAATGGACTCAGAGCCCCCAAAATAGCCCCAAAAAACCAGCTGTGAGACTGCAGGGGATGGGGAGAGGAGGGGGCAAGGAAGGAATGCAAAGGGGCTGATAAGGAAGGAATAACAACAAAAACCTTTTCGGCCGGGCCAGGGCTGTTTACACACGGGCAGAAAACTTCCTGAGCTGGAAGTTGCAGCTTTTTCCAGCTTTTTCCAGCCTTTTCCAGCCTTTTCCGCTGGCTCAGCACCGGCCCTGCTCGGCCACCCGGCATTTCCCTCGATCCGGAGGCTTTGGAGGAACCTTTTGTTTTGCCAGAGCGCTTGACTGTAACTTTATTGTCCCCTCTTGGCCGTAGGACATCCCCTGAGCTGTGAAAAGCGCACCTGAGGTTTGATTAGATCTGCAGCTCCCGACACAGCGCTGATTAAATAAACAATGGCCAGGAGCAGAGCCGGCCCTGCTCCCTGTCACACCTCCCTGCCTAATCTGGGGCAGTAATTCGCTTTTCCTGCGTCTGTTCCCCTCGCTGCCAGGGGTCAGGCTGTCCCCAAACCCTGCAGAGCAGGAGTCGGTGGCAGGGGAGTGTCCCCTGAGGAGCTCCTGCTGTGCCTGTGCTGTCGCAATGTGTCTGAATAATTCGTTCCCAGGGATGCCCCAGCCAAATTAGCTCTAAATGTGTTTATCAGATCCTCTAAAATTCGTCAAAGTTGCTAAAACGATAGCGCTAAACTGAGAAATCTTCAAAGCCACTGAAACAAGAGTCGGGCTGAATCAAAAACAGAGATGCTGAAAAACTGGTGACAACTAAAAAATAAATAAATAAAATTTAAAAAAACCCCACCTTTGGACTTATCATTTGCTGGTAAATTATATTGTACCAGCGTCAGGAGAGGAAAAGAATTTTCTGAATATATTTCCTTTAATAAGCTATTAAGACCTTGTACTGCTTTTTACTTACTGGAAAATCACTTTTCCAGAGACCCTCGTGGAGTTTGAGTAAAAGAAACCAATCAACCAATTAAAAAAATGTGTAAAAGTGTAAATAGTAATCTTAAAAATATATAATTGAAGTTGTAATGTAAACAACAAACTGTAATCTGAGTAATCATATTGGTTGGGTGTTCAGAAGTTCCTTTCACCTGCACTGTGCCAGGGAATGAGCCCTGGGGAGGATCAGGAATTCCAGGGGGAGAGGGATCAGGAGAGATCCCCATTCCCAAAGCTCCTGCAGCTCGAGCAGCTCCACAAGAGAAGGCACTGAAGGGCTCCCGTGTCCCCCAGCACCTTTGTGGGGCAGGAAATGTTGCTGGTTGGAATCCCCAGAATCTCAGGATCACAGAGTTACCGAGGTTGGAAAATCCCTCCAGGATCACCGAGCCCCATGCCCACCCTGTCCCCAGCCCAGAGCACTCAGTGCCACCTCCAGGTGCCACCTCCAGGGATGGGGACTCCCAACCTCCCTGGGCAGCTCCTTCCCAGGCCTGGCCACCCTTTCCCACTGTTAAATTAATAAATAAAGGGGGAGTTGATTGTCAATACTGTTTTGTGGGGCAGGGAGCGGAGTTTGAGAGTTAAAAATGTTGCAGATGGGGTGGGATGTTGGTCTGATGTGGTGATAAAGGTTTTAACATCACCTTGAGTGGCAGGGGTGGCATGGTGAGTCAGGAATATTCTAGGAGCAGCATCAGCACCCAGAACAACAACTGGTGAAGATCCCAATCAATCATTCCATGCCCTGGAAAAATGATTGGACCAGAACACACCCTGATAAAACTCTCAGTGGTTTACAGCACCACAGAGCAATTCCTGCTGATGTCCAGCCTGCCCCTCCCCTGGAGCAGGTCAAACCCCAGCCCTGCACATCACTCTGGAGCCTCATTTATTTTCCCAGGAATTAACTGGCTGTCTTAAGCATCAAAAAAACCCAAATCAAACAAACGAGGTGTAACAGCCTGCTGCACGTCACTCATCCTGCAGACGTTTGCTGGGAGAGGAATGTGCTCAGAGCAAGCCAGAGCCTTTAGTCATGGGATTTCTGCTGGGAAAGGAGCTCTCGGTGAGGCGTTGTCCTCCCATCCTGCTGGCAGCAGCCAGAGCCACGCATCCCACAGGGACGAGCCCGCTGCTGTTCCAAGGACACAACGGAGAAGCCGGTTGTTAGTGCTTAATTATTTTTTCTTTTTCGACCGGGATTATTTACAATGAGATCTTGGGAGAAGCAATTCACACCAAAGCAAACAGCCTGGAATATTTTAATTGTGTTTAAGCGACTCTTGCACCCACAAAAAAAAAACAGCCCCCGGTGGTGATGGATGCTGCTGTCATTGCTTTGAGCACTGTACCAGAAAAAAATCCCCTTCCCCTCAGGTGTTCAGCACTGAGAGGACGTTGGGGGGAATTCACTCGTGAGAGGGTAGATCAGCTTCAAGGGCAGTTTTTGGGCTGATTTGGGGTGTGGAGGTCGCTGCTGAAGCACCAGCCCTCCTGGTTTGGTACCAGCAGCACGGGGCTGGCACGATCAGGGCTTTGGCTCCCTAAAAATGTGTTTGGGATGGGGAACAAACCTGCCCTGGCTCCCACCCAGCTCGATGTGGCTCCTGCAGCTCTTCTTTCAGGAGCAGGATTGGCACAGAGAGGGCTCAGACCTGTTCCTTCTCCTGGGATTTGGCATTTCCCAAAGTGAAATCCCTGCCCTTAGTTCGTGTCCCTGCTGCTGGTGCAGGGAGAGAAACACCCATTGCAGGGTTCTGTCTCCCCCTCATCCCTCTGGGAGCTCTTTGGCACCTCTCATTCCCAAATTCCTGCCCCAGGGGCCAACAGGGAGCGTGTCCCAGCCCCACTGAGCCCCACAGCCCTACCCTGGGTTCTCCATCTCACTCAAGGGATAAATTGCTGGCTCTGCCTCTCACAACTCCCAGCCCCTGGCAGGAGGAGGCTGGGGAAGGATTTTTCCTCTAAACAAAAGCTTCAGGACACAGTCCTGGTAGGATTCAAAGAGAAAGAAGTTGACATTTCAGCCTTTCAGCATGTGGAAAGTTTTACGCAGAGCTTCAGCAAATTCTGCTGGGAGTAGGAAACAGTAGAGGAGCCCTAAAGCACAGGAAGGGGTTAAATGCCTGATGGTCTCAGAAGAGGAAGAAATCCTGCACTTAAACATAAAGATGAGATTATAAAAAACTCTGTTAACCAAAACTATCTGAAACCTGAGAGGCTTTTGTCACTGCAATCCCAATTTAACTACTCTAGTCAGCCTAACACATTGCTACCAGAGATCTGGGCTGCTTGGAGCCCAACTCTGCCTCTGCTTAAAAGCTGTCGAGGGCTAAGGGCACTGGCATTTGTCCTGATGTTCTTCTAACAACAAAGGCAGAGAACAGCTGCAAAAAAGTGACCTGTGTGGTCAGTGGGAGGGAGAGGAGGAGGAGGAGGAGGAGGAGGAGGAGACAGAGAAGCTGCTCTTTGGCAGCTCTGGCCCTCAATGTGCTTTAGGCTGATTTTGAAGTTCTTCACAGAGACAACAATAAGGACAGAGAAGGTCTGCAGTTCCCTGTGTGTCCACGGAGATGTCCTGCCCTGCCCTGGTGGCCCCGTGGGGGCTCTGGCCCGCTCACATCTCGGTGTCAGCAGGGTGGTGCTGCCGGCCCGAGTGGCCGTTCTTGGAGGATGCCTGGCCTGTCCCGTTCTCCTGGGTGCCCCCGTTGAGGTTTGGGGGGTTTGGCTTCTCCTGCAGCTCTGCTGGCTCCTGGGAGGGTGTCATCAGCATGGAGTTCCCCTGGCTGCCACTCTCCGTGTAGTAGGGGTCTTCAGCCTGGCAGGGACACAAGGGACAGAGTGAGGAGGGGAAGGGTTGGGGACAGGGGCTGCCCACAGTCCCCAGGCAGGAGGGGACGGGTCAGGGCACTGCTCTCGCTGACAAGAAGGGGAGCAGAGGGCCTGAACTGATGTGGGGAAAGAAAACCACCCAGGATCTGCAAGAGCAGCTGTCAGGTTTTGTTGTTTTCTCCCAGCCAGGTTTTGGAGCTGACCTCGCCTCGGGGACAGAACCTCTGCTGGCCACTTTGGCCAAGGAAGAATCACCATTGAGTGGAAATGATGGAAATTGTCTCTTTTGGTTCCCTTCCCCTTCCTTTGAAGTGCAGAGCTTGCTGCCAGGTGTGACAGAAGTGCAGAACTTCACCTCTGCAGGGCTGGGAGCTGCTGGAGGGGCAGCCAGGGCCTCCCAGGGCTGCCTCCATCCTCTCACAAGAATTCCCCAGGTGTTGTGCAGCCCTGGGATTGGCAGTGCTGATCCCAGGTGGCAATTCCCAGCTGGAATTTCCTCAGCAGCACCCAGAACTCTCCTGGCTGGAGCTCACTCAGTCTCTTTTCCATGGCTGGGCTGGACATGCCTCACCTGGAACTGGGACTGGCACTGCCAGGGCCTTCCATGCCAGCATCAGGGACACAGAGCCAGTGTCCCTGCCTCTGACACAGGCATTTCCAAGCTCTGAGTTCTGGGGACATCCTTCCTGGCCAGGAAATGCCCTGGTGGCCTCCCAGGACACAGCTGCTCATGCTGGGCAATGATGGGGAAATCACGACCCTGCCTCACTTTACACAGGGTCAGGTCCCCAAAATTCACTGGTGGGGAGGAGTCCTCAGGGTGAGCCTGCCTGGAAAGGGAGAATGGAAATAGGAAATTTCTGCCTCTTTCTTTCTCGACACGTTTTATTACCATGGCTGGTGGGGGGAAATTGCCTTTATTACAGCACGGGTACAGACACAGGACTCACACAAGGAATGGAAATTAAAGGGCGTCACTTTTAATGACACATTCATGAGCTTTCAGTGGCTCTGGAGGGCTCTTGATGGAGGAGTTCTTACTGCTGAGCAAAAATAAATGTTAGACCTGGAAGTACGTGTGGGGAAGGGGCGGTGCTGCTGCAGGAGCTGAGTTTGGACGACAAGAGAGGCTCTCCTCTGTGCAGTGCCCCTTTGTCCCATGAGATGGGGACACACACGAGGGTCAGCACAGAGCCACAGGAGGTGGGGACCCCCCTTTTCTCCCCCCAGCACCCCCCTGTGCTGCCTGTCTACCTGTGGCTCTGCCACCTGTAAGCACTGACCAGCCTCTCTCCTGCGGGGCTCCAGCTGCGCCGCCTCATCAGGAAATACCCAGCCAAGCCCAGGAAGGCCAGCAGCAGCCCAGATGTCACCAAGGCAATCAGGGTCTTCTGAGAAGAGTCCCGGTGGCTCCTCGTGCTCTCCTTTTTAAGGGATTCTATTCCAAACTGGGAAAAAAAAGAAAAAGCCCAAAGAACACCAAAGGGAGTCGGGATCGGGACAAACAGGAAACGTTTGCATCTGCTGCACAGGCTTCAAACAATGCTGCTCCTCACCTCCTTGGGAAACTGCACGGAAACAGAGCTGGGCTTTGCTGCCCCAGCTCTGCCCCAGCCCTCACGTCCTCATTCCCAGCCTGGAGTCTCCTGTGGCACAGGGAATTCTGTCCTCTGGAGCACAGCCCGGGGTTTAGAGCACCAGGCTGAGAGCTCTCTGAGCGCTGCAGCTCTGCCATTTATACCCTGAGAGACACCTGGGGCTCAGCCTCAGGGGAGCACTGGGAGGAGGAATTTATCCCCGGTGCTTTGAGGAAGCCAATTACATCCTCAGAATTATTGCTGGGGTGTAACCTTAGATGAGAAAACACTTTGCAGCATTTACAGAGCCATGCCAAGCATTTCTGCCCCCATGAGTTGTTCTGGTTCTCTTGTGCTGCAGCACAGCCTCGCTGGTGGTTGGCTCCAACCACAGAAATCCCAGGATGGTTTGGGTTGGAAGGGACCCTAAAAATCATTCAGGGGACAGCAGGGACATCTTTCACTGTCCCAGGCTGCTCCAAGCCCTGTCCAGCCTGGTCTGGGGCACTCCCAGGGATCTCTAAACTCCTCAGGCACCTCTGAACTGGAGGCAGGTCCAGGTCTCAGCATCCCCCCAGCCTCAGCTGACCATCACCAAGTCCCCCCTCCAGCCACCTGCAGCCCAGTTTGCTTAAGGGATTTATTTACCTTTTCCCAGTGAGACTTCTGGAGCGTGTTCAGGAGTTTGTCAGGATCTACGAGGTTTAAAACATTGCACACGTTGGGTATGTGCATCACACATGGCACACAGAGAGAGATATGTACATCACACATTGCACACACAGATATGTACATCACACATTGCACACACAGATATGTACATCACACACATTGCACACACAGATATGTACATCGCACACATCACACACACAGATACGTACATTACACACATCACACAGAGAGATGTACATTACACACACACAGATATGTACATTACACATCACACACACAGATATGTACATTACACACACAGAGATATGCATATTACACACATTACACACACAGATATGTACATCACACACAGAGAGATGTACATTACACACACACAGATATGTACA
>JAGMWU010000028.1:1299652-1325238 GCA_018697195.1 Certhia americana
CACATTACACACACAGATATGTACATCACACACATTACACACACACAGATATGTACATTACACACCTTACACACACAGATATGTACATTACACACATTACACACACAGAGATGTACATTACACACCTTACACACACAGAGATATGCACATTACACACATTACACACAGTGGATATGTACATCCCACACATCCCACACATCACACACATTACAAACAGACATTCCACACCTGAATCTCTGCACACCTGGCACACCAAAGAGCCTGGCACACCTGGCACACCAAAGTGCCTTGGCTGTGCACAGGGGAGCCAAGGCTGCTCCTGCAGGTAGTCCCACAGCTCCACTGATGCAGCAGGACCCCAGAAGGAAGAGCAGAATTGCAGCGAGGTTTCTCCTCCCAGCCTTTCCCCACAAGGAATCCCTGCCCCACCGCCCACCCCATTATCCGTGGGTCACAGCCAAGGAATGACCTCCACTGACCTTTCTCTCCTTTGAGGATGAGGAGCAAACAGTCCCTGTCCAGGCTGGATGGAGTGAGTTTGATCTCGCAAGGGGACTCCACGGTGTGGGTTCTATTTTCACATATTGCTTGCCATAAATGCAACCCCTTCCTCTCCAAAAAGTGTTCCTGTGAAAATTTCAGGAAGAACAGCCGTTAAACCAAGCAAACTGAGCAATTCTCTGCCTCAGCCACGCTGGTGGAGCTGTTGTGCTTTCCCATTTGAATTTTGGTGGCTCCTCAGTGCCCTGCAAAGCTGAGCTGGGTCAGACCCTCAGCCCCAACACCTTGAAGGTGCTCATTTCTCGTGTCTTAACTTAATGAGAATAGATGAAATGGAGATATTATTAGCAGCTCTTGAAAATGGCATTTAAACAAAGCTAAATTTAGGCTCTGAATCGCATGGCAAGGCTCCCCAGTTTTTTGGGCTGGAACAACTGAAGAGCCCTATTGTTTCAGAGTCCCAGGCAGGGGCTGGGAAAGGAGGGAAATAACAAAGAAGCATTGAGCCTTCCTGTTTAGGAAATGTCTTAAATGTTTTTGCTAAGCTGCTGATCAAAGGCTAGGTGAAAAAAAACCCCAAAAAACAACAAAACCCACAAATTTCTTACATTTTAGAGCTGAACTGACTCTGGGCTGGAAGAGGAAGAGGAGTGAGGAGCCTTTGCAGGCCAGTTCCTGGATCAGACAGGATGTGCTTTCTCCTGGGGGCTACTTTCAGCCACGGGTGGCTCTCAGGCAGAGCCCAAACCCCCTCAGCCCTCCTGGCACCCCCCTGGCACCCTCCCCGTCATCTCGGGGATGCTCTGGGTGACTCTGAGCTGTGGCTGTGCCCACCCCAGGGCAGAGACAGCTCTGTCATGGGCTGAATGCCACCTCTGGGGCTGTGGAGGAGGAAAATCCCCTGTCCTGGAGGGGCTCAGTGCCCTCCTGTCCCTGCCCTGGGCTGAATGCCACTTCTGGGGCTGTGGAGGAGGAAAATCCCCTGTCCTGGAGACAGCTCAGTGCCCTCCTGCCCCTGCCCTGGACTGAATGCCACTTCTGGGGCTGTGGAGGAGAAACCCCTGTCCTGGAGGGGCTCAGTGCCCTCCTGCCCCTGCCCTGGGCTGCCCCAGGACCACGTTCAGAAAAGCAGGAACAACAAACAAATCACTTTCAGCTGTTTCTACAGAGCTTGGCTCGGGGGGGAAGGAAGGCCAAGATGGAACAAGAGACCCAAGTGTGTATTTTCCTTTCTGTGCTGTGGAAAGAACTCATCGGAGTGTCAGAGTTTCCCCTCGCAATTAGCGGCGCCGGGTGCCAGCTGATTGCTCACTTGCCTCGGGAAAGGCCAGCAGGACAGAGGGACACACGGTCCCTCCCTGCTGCTCCCCTCCAGCACTGCTCTGAGCTGGTCCCCAGCTCCAGCCTGAGCCTGCTGGCACCGCAGGGCTGCTGAGGGGAGGGCTCTGCTGAGGGCTGGCAGCATCCAGAGCCCCACGGGGGGAATTTGTGGCTGTTTGGGTCGTTTCACGCGGAGGGAGGGCTGGGGGGGTGTGAGCTCACACTGTTGGGGATGCTCTGAGTGTGCTGTGTGCATCCATTTGTCCACGGGATGCACAAAGGGATGTTCTGGGTGTGCTGGGTACGTCTATTTGTGTGCAGGATGTACAAAAGGATGCTGTGAGTATGCTGGGTGCATCCATTTGTACACAGGACACACAAAAGGATGCTCTGGGTGTGCTGTGTACATCCAGTTGTGTGTGGGACACACAAAGGGATGCTCTGGGTGTGCTGTGTACATCCAGTTGTGTGTGGGATGTACAAAAGGATGCTCTGGGTATGCTGGGTACATCCATCTGTACACAGGATGCACAAACGGATGCCCAGGCAGGAGCAGATCCCACTAGATGGCACCTGAGATCGGGATCCAGGGCTCCTGCTGGAGTTTCCCTGTGGGCTCCTGCTCGGAGTGCAGCCCCTGTAAATAGGAATGAGCCTAAATGCCATTTAATGGCTCATCTGCAGGGCAAAGCCAAGCCCGACTCGCTCATCCCAAGCGGCTCAGTGACAAAGGACCAAACTAAAACTAAGTGTACAAAACTAAATCGTGTATAAATTTGTATATCTGGTGTATAAAATTGTATATTTTATGTATATTTCACACCCAGGGCATTGTCTGTGCCTCCAGTGGGAAAGGTTTCCTCCTCCCTCCCCCTCTGCTGTTAAAGGTGCCTCATTTTTGGTGCACAGAGAGCCTGGGGTTCCCTCAGGAGCTGCTGGGGACACTGAGCAGCTCCTTCCAATGCCCTGTTTTCTTTCCTAGGGCACTTGGCAAGACAAAAAAAGGCACTTTTGTTCCCAACAGGGAAGAGGAAGAAGACGAACAAAGGCAGCTTCCTGTTGGACACGGTGGGAGATGCTTTAGAAGGCGAACTGACCCCAGAGCTCAAAGGAAAAAGGAGGATTTATGCAAATGGGGGGGGTTGTGTTTCCTCTGGCACTGCTGTGATCCCTTTGGGATCCATCCCTTTGGGATCCATCCCTTTGGAATCCACCCCTTTAGGATCTATCCCTTTGGGATCCATCCCTTTGGAATCCATCCCTTTAGGATCCATCCCTTTGGGATCCATCCCTTTGGAATCCACCCCTTTAGGATCCATCCCTTTGGGATCCATCCCTTTGGAATCCACCCCTTTAGGATCTATCCCTTTAGGATCCATCCCTTTAGGATCTATCCCTTCGGGATCCATCCCTTCGGGATCCAACCCTTTAGGATCCATCCCTTTAGGCCCTTAAGGATCCATCCCTTTAGGATCCACCCCTTTAGGATCCACCCCTTCAGGATCCACCCCTTCAGGATCCATCCCTTCAGGATCCATCCCTCTGGGATCCACCCCTTTGGGATCCTCCCGGGCCCAGCCCAGCCGCTCTGCCCAGGGATAACTGATGGGAACCCCCCCACCCAGAGAGCCCCCCCGGGGGTGCTGGGTGTCCCCCCAGCTGCAGGGCCCTCTCAGCCCCCCCTGCCCCCCTCGGGCACTCACACAGGTCCCGTTGAGCTGCAGGCAGATGGCTCCAGTGTCACCCTCCTCTCTGGCCCCGTGGCACCCGATGGCAGCGAGGGGAGGCTGGAAGGGAGAGAGCACAGGGGGGCTGTCAGTGCCCTGCTGGGGTTGGGGGGGCAATCCGGGCTCCCCAACCAGCCCCAAGCTCACCTGGGGGCTGTGCCTGGCCGTGTGCAGGGCCGTGGTGGCAGCTGGCACTGGAGGATGTTCCGGGGTGGCTGCAGAGCTGGTCCCAACCCCCGTGGGGCCCGAGGGGTCTGCGCTGTCCCTGGGCTGTGTCGGGGGGCTCTGGCTGGTGGAGACCCCCGGGCTCCTGTGCGGCTCCAGGGGGGTGCCTGGCAGCGATGTGGGGGCTGGGCTGGGCTGGGGGCTCGTCCTCAGCTGCCCAAGGAGCCCTGATGATGTCGGGCTGGTGGCCACGGAGCTGCCTGTGGCTTCAGCTTAGAGGAAATGCAAAGAGGACACAGGAGAAAGCTTAACCCCGGCCAGCTGTGTGTGTGACTGAGCCACAGTGTCCTTCTGTCACCAGCAGCAGCACTAGGGGTCAGTGGCTGTCCCAGGAACTGGTTCTGCTGCCTGATTGTCACACATCGAGGGGGACAATGGGCTCATTGCCCACCCACCACGGCCAAGGTACCACCGCCCTGGCATCGCCCCCAAATCCTCCTCAGCCCTGAGGCTTCCAGAGGAGGTCCTGATCCCAAACAGCACCAGGGAAATGCTCCTGTACTCTCTCATCCCTTCAGAGCCCCAGCTGGGCCTCCCATCATGAAATCCCACACTGGGTTGGGTTGAAGGAACCTTGAAGTGCCACCCTGCCATGGCAGGGACATTTTCCTCTGTCACAGGCTGCTCCCAGCCCTGTCCAACCTGGCCCTGGGCACTGCCAGGGATGCAGGGGCAGCCCCAGCTGCTCTGGACACGTGTACCAGAGCCTTTCCACCCTCCCAGGGATTAATCCATCCAAATATCTAATTTAAATCTCCCCTCCTCCAGCTTGAAGCCATTCCCCCTTGCCCTCTCCTCCCAAAGCATCTCTCACAGGTGTCTCTTCCAACACCTGTGGGGAGATAAACATCACTGAGCTTTTTTGTTTTGAGGATGAGGTTGAGCTGCCAGGGTTGGGTGTCCCCAGGTGGGATTTTTTGGGATGGAATTAAAGCGTTTGACCACACTCAGCCTCTTTTTTTTTTGAGAGCACAAACCATGCCTTAACGGTGCACTTCAAAAAACTCTAATTATTAACATGGGAGCTACCAGGGATTACAGAGAGAACAAAGGGAGAGGTTACCAGAGGTTGGTTTGGCACTGCTGGTGTCCCCCGTGGCTGTGATGGCAGTGCTGGCAGTGCTGGCTGTCCCACTGCTGCTGTCCCTCGCTGCCACAGCCGTGGCTGTCAGCTTGGGGGTGTCTGTGGTGCTCCCAGCAGTGCAGCCTGAGGGAAGAGGGAACTCTTATTAGGGGCTGCTGAAACCCCAGCCCACTTTCCCCCTGCTCTGAGAAAGCAGGAAAGGTTTAGCTGCTCTCCCAAATTCGCTTATTCTTGCCCCAAACTGGCAGGAGGCTTTGGGGCACATCTGAGAGAGGTGATCACCTTCTTAGGGGTGAAACTTTTCATCTGGGTGAGCACCAGACTCTGGTGCAGCCCTTGCAGAGGCTCCAGGGCTCTCAAGAAAAGAAGGAAAGGCTCGTTCCTACCTTCAGCCCACCCCAGCCTCAGCTCAGTGGTGGATGCACAAAGCTCTGCACAAAGCTGGATTTTAGAGTAGGTTGGGTTTATAATCCTGGGAGGAAAGAATCAAGCCTTGGAAAAGATCACTTGTGTGCCTCGGGATAGATAAGTTGGATTTACAGTTGCAGGCACAATCTCAAAGTAAATAGAAACATTCCCACTGGCTTGGGATCAGCCCTGACTCATGAGCAAAAACATCTTTGGAGGTAAAGCAGAATGTTTGGAGAGTGGTTTGCTGTTCTAACTTAAAGTTTATATATTGCTTCCTGCTGTGTTACAGAGATGACACTTCCAGCTTTTCCTTCTGAAATGTGAGTGTGAGTCAGTAAAAATGCATTTCTCCCCATTCCTTAACCTTCTCTCTCCCTAAGATCTATTCCTACTTTTAACAAACAGCTTCAGTCTCTACCCCAGGGCTCTTGGTGTTTAAGATTCTTATCCAGGCACTAAAGAGAAAATCATACAGAATATGTTGTTTCATTTGTAGCTCTGCCCAGGGGAGCCCCAGCTCCAAGAAAAGTTACTTCATCCTCCCAAACCACCCTGAGAGATGGAGCAGCTCTGGCAGGTCCTGAGCAGGCGCTGGCTCCGGGCAGGATCTGCTGCCAGGGGAGCAGCACCAGGGGATGGGTCTGGCAGGAGCTGCTCTGCCTCTCCACACCAGGACTGCCTGGGCCAGCTCCACAGAGCCTGGGGGTGGGGAAGGACAAGGCTCGAGGTCCCCAGGGCTTGGTTTGGCCCTGGGTGACAGGGGCAGAGCTGCTCTGCTGGTCCTGCTCTGGGGCTGGGCCAGAGGGGAAATGTGGGGCCAGACTGGGCCTGTGGGGCTGCCCACACTGTGCTGCCCATCCTGATCCATCCTATCCCATCCATCCTGAGCCATCCTGATCCATCCTATCCCATCCATCCTGAGCCATCCCATCCATCCTGATCCATCCTATCCTATCCATCCTGAGCCATGCTGATCCATCCTACCCCATCCATCCTGATCCACCCTGATCGATACTGATCCATCCTACCCATCCCATCCATCCTGATCCATCCCTTCCATCCTGACCCATCCTGATCCTTCCCATCCATCCTGATCCATCCTATCCCATCCCATCCATACTGATCCATCCTGATCCATCCTGATCCATCCTGATCCATCCTATCCCATCCCATCCATCCTGATCCATCCTATCCCTTCCATCCTGACCCATCCTGATCCATCCTATCCCACCCATCCTGATCCACCCTGATCTATACTGATCCATCCTATCCAATCCATCCTGATCCATCATCTTGTTCCATCCTGACCCATCCTGATCCATCCCATCCCATCCCATTATCCCATCCCATTATTCCATCCCATCCCATCCCGTTATCCCATCCCATCCCATTATCCCATCCTGTTATCCCATCCCATCCCATCCCGTTATCCCATCCCATCCCGTTATCCCATCCCATCCCATTATCCCATCCCATCCCATCCCATCCCATCCCATCCCATCCCATCCCATCCCATCCCATTATCCCATCCCATCCCATCCCACAGCTGCTCAGGGATGGGCCCTGCTGAGGGCCTGGCGCAGGTGTCTGGAGCTGGAATTCAGATTCTGGCACAGCTTTCCTTTCAGGGGGAGAAGTTCCTTCTCCTCCAAGACAAACTCCGTTCCAGCCGGTGAAATCAGCGAGTTTCCCTGATGACTTTTAACAAATCAAAAGCAGGAGGCACGACTGCGTGCCCAGAATGAGCAGCAGCACAGAGCCAGGGCCAGGCTTTACGCACAGCTCGGTGTTTTCGTGGCCACGAGCAGGAAACTTCACATCACCAGAACAATGCAGAGCCTGGCCTTGACCTCCCCAAGTGCCACAGCCACCCAAGCACCTTTGAACTCTTCCAGATGTTTGTAAAGCACCCCAGGTATTTCTAATCAAAGCCTTTTCAGCACTGAATATTGGAATGGAAGCCTGGCTATTGCTCAGAGTAATTTGGGAGAGGAGCTGTCACTTTGGATTTCTTTTTCTTGCCTTTCTTGGAGCTTGTGCAGGAGCTTTTCGACAAAACATGGAGGAGGGTTTTCTTTTTTTTTTAAATCTTTGGGCTCATGAGATAAATAATGATCCAGATGTGGGCTGGATAATTCACGTGGTGCTCAGCTAAAGAGGGTTATTTATTGCACCATACATTTTTAATGGCTTTATTAAACTTTATCAATTTGTTAGGATTGAGGGGTTTAGAGTTTAAGCCAAGCTATTTATTAACCTGGGAGAAATCTTCACCTGGCAATGCAAGCACGTGCAGGAATAAAACCATGCAGAGATGGGAAAGAAAATTGCACTTCCCAGCACCCATTGTGTTCACCCACACCTAGGTTTAAAAAAATAAATGTTTTTTTAAAGATATTTTAATAATGGGGCTTAGGAAGGCTCTTAGACTGAATTAAGAAAAGGCAACTATATAAATGGTAAACTTGCTCCAAGACTCATCCCTGAGCACTAAGCCAGAGCCACAAAAAAAAAAAAAAAAAACAACTCTGCAGTGGCAAAGTTTCAGGAAAGAAGAGGAAAATTTCCATCACTGGCTCCCAACCCTGCACCCACAGCAAACAAAACTGAGGGAGGTGAATCCCACTGGGACTCTCGGGACAGGACCTGCACCTGATCCTGGCTCAGCTCTCTTGGTTAAACTCTGGGAAACTTTCCTCTCAACCTTTGGCTCGCTGGGCACCTGACACACAAACCCTGGGCTAGGGCAGCTCCTCCAGCTCTGTCTTTGGCAGAGTTTATTCCCAAACTCCGTGAGAGCTCCAGGGGCTACGGCAAAGGGATGGATGCCCTGAGATGGCACGAGGGCTCTGCTGGTCCCAGGGCAGCAGAGGAGGGGGAGGAACCACGGGATGAAGAACAGGAGGGTAAAGGGGCCATGGGATGCAGGAGAGGAGGGTAAAGGGACAATGGGATGCAGGAGAGGAGCTCTGGAGCTCTGGGATGCAGGAGAGGAGGATAAAGGGGCCATGGAATGCAGGAGAGGAGCTCTGGAGCTCTGGGATGCAGGAGAGGAGGATAAAGGGGCCATGGAATGCAGGAGAGGAGCTCTGGAGCTACGAGATGCAGAAGAGGAGGGTAAAGGGGCCATGGGATACAGGAGAGGAGAATAAAAGGACCATGGGATGCAGGCAAGGAGGATAAAAGGACCATGGGATGCAGAAGAGGAGCTCTGGAGCTCTGGGATGCAGGCAAGGAGGATAAAAGGACCATGGGATGCAGAAGAGGAGCTCTGGAGCTCTGGGATGCAGGAGAGGAGGATAAAGGGGCCATGGGATACAGGAGAGGAGCTCTGGAGCTCTGGGATTCAGGAGGGGAGGATAAAAGGACCATGGGATGCAGCAGAGGAGCTCTGGAGCCGCGGGATGTAGAGCCCTGGGGCCGGAGCCAGCCCCAGTTCCCCGCAGCAGTCCCTCCAAGGACTCCAGCCGGCATTACTCATGCCTTTCCAGCTCCACAGCTCTCAGCCATGTGGCAGGAATTCAAGCGGGTGGAGCCCTCTTCCCTCTGGAAATATCTGATAAAAATCCCTTCCCTCCCCCTTTTCCTTCGCCCAGACAGGATGTGGGTGTGGGGCCGGGGGCTGGGGGAGCCCCCTGAGCTGCCACACCAAAGCCCAGCTGCTGCTCCCAGCTTTTCCTTGGGATTGGGGCCTCTCGGGCAGCTCGGGAGCCCAGCACCTTCCCGGGGTTGAGATTTCTCCTGGCTGGAGCAGCAGCCTCTAAAGGATGTTAAACTCGAGCAGCTGGAAGTTCTAAAGTCTCTTTTTCTTTTCCTGATATTCAGAACTTTCATAAGCGTTGCAAAAGGAGTGGAGGGAGGAAAGAAAGAATGTGTGAAAAGGGCAAGAAAAGAGATTTTTTTTTAAAAAAAATCAAGTTTGGCCGAGATGAATGAAAAAATATATTAAAAGGAAAGATGAAAGGTTAAGTAAAAGAAATAAAGAGTTTTTATTAGGTACAAATGCAATCCATGCTCCCTTTCCCATGTTCACTTGGAGACAAGCACAGGACAGCTCTCCACGTGCTTTATCCATCCCCAATTTTCCAACACAAGCTGCTCACAGCATCCTCCCAGGAGCTTGGGAGGGTCTGGGAACAGCAGCCCGCTCTGCAGACCAGGGGTGGCTCTGAACCCCTCCCGTGCTCCTTCAGACTCAGGATGAAGCCCAAAGAAGCAGGCAGAGGCCAGAGGGAGCATTGCCAGGGGATTTGCTGCCTTTGGGGTTGGGTTTCCCAGGGATTTTGCTCCTCTGGGGTTGGACCAGGCTGCTGTTGGAACCCAAACTCCATCCTGCCCACCCCACATCCCACACAGCATTTGTAGGACCCCTGCCTCTGTCCCAGCGTGCCACACAAGGGGTTTTTCCTATAAAACACGTGGCTGATGCTGAAAGTGTCCTGGGAGCAGGAGGAGCCGGGTGCTCCCACCCTCAGCAGCGCTGCCAGGAGCAGCTCCAGCCCAAACCCACAGGGCTGGGATTTCCACGGGACTTGCTCAACTGGAGCCTTTGATGGATTCTCTGGGAATCCCCACGGAGCTGAGCCACAAGCAGAACCCCAAGGATGAGCTGCCTGAGGAGAAATCCCCCTCCTCCACCTTCCAGCCAGGAATATCCTGCAGGAACAATGGGCATGGGCCATGCAAGGACATTTTGCAGCATTAAAGCCCCTGCTGCCCAGTAGCTTTGTCCTTCCAAAATCCAAGCTTTTTTATCGCTTTTCCATCGCTTTTGTTTTGTACAAGGAACTCAAGGTTCGGAACTCGAGGTTTGAAGCTCAGGGTTGGCCTCACACCTTTGTCTCACACCCTCACTCAGTTCAGCCCAACCTCACAATCCTGAATGCCATTTTTCTCAAATAAAATTGGTGGTTTTTTTTTTTTTTTTTTTCAATTCCTGTAAAATTAACAGAGGCTGGAGGGTCAGCCAGCAGCTCAGGTGAGCAATTTACCTGGGCAGCCAGGGGAACATGAAAAGAGCTCTGTGAAACAGGAGAACAAAACCCAGAGAATTCCTGCATTAGATCTGGTCTCTCACATTCGTGTGAGTAAGAAAAAAATCACATTTGAAGAGACACCCGCAGGCTCCTGGCTCCTGTCCCAGCACACCAGGCAACACACAGAGTGCTGCTTCACTTTTTTAGTCCTTTTTTATTACCTCATGGCTGTTGGGTTTGGGACAAAAATGATAATATTTCCCTAAAATGTAACCCTTTAAAAAGTAGCACCTAGAGAAAATCTCGGCTCTGTTACTCATTGCTTCATATGATGAATATTTGAAGAGCTGCAATAGGAGATTTTAATATTTATGGAGATTCATTTGATTTTCCAGCAAATGTTTAGTTCCAACCACAAAGCAAAAGCGTGGCTCATTCACACCAGCGCAGGCTGAGAGACAACTTGAACTGTGGCTGCACTCTTTGCCTGCTGCATTCCCATCCCTTCGTGTTCTCCAGGCTTCTCTTGGGAGTTCAGATCCCAATTCCTGAACTTTTCAGGGCAGCTGTGAGTTTTTTCCCCCGGGATGCTGATGCGAATTTCAATATCACCGCGGGGTTTTTGGGTGGGACTGCATCCCAAACTCCTGCAGAAGCATCTTCCCCCCCTCCCAGAGCTGCTGCTCCCCGGTTTGAGCCGGAGGTTTGGGCATCAATACTCACCAGCCAGCTCCACCACGCAGCCGGCGACGCAGAGGAGCTGCCACCACTTCATGGCTGTGAGAATTCCCAAAATCGGCATTCCCTGCTTCCCAGCACGGCGGGATCCGGCGGGGCCAGCGCCGGGCTCCTCAGTCCTGCAGCAGCTCTGAGCTCATGCAGCTCGCTTGGAGTTCAAGCCTTTTGAGATCACTCACTTGTGGGGTGGGTTTCTCTTCAGGGGTTGTGCTTGTGGTTCAGGACTGCGAGGTGGAGTTTCTCGGCTTTGATTTCCCACTTTTATATAGTTCATGGCAACCTCACTATCACTTAGGTAATTCTCTCCTCCCCACTTTCCTGCCAGCAGCTTCAAAACAAACAAAAGATCAGCCCTCTCCCCAGCAAAGGATCCCAAAGGCTCGCCGGGATTAACTCTTTCCTGAGAGCTGCTGCTTTCCTGTCCAAGGGAAGGCAGGGACACAGCCTGATCCAGCTGGATGCAGGGATTGCAGCCGAGCCTGCAGCTCAGCTTCCCTCAGAGCAAAGCAAACACAGCCCGAGGACAGCAGGGATGTGGGGAAGCCCCAAATCCAGCGCAGCAAGCCCCGAGTGCAGTCCCAGCACCGTGGAAATCAGAGGAACGCTGAAAACGGGCTGCAGAATCAGAAAATTTCTCAGCAAATTAAGCCAGGAACTCAAGGATGTGAAATCCTCGCTGACCTGAAGAGAAGTAACTCTATTAGCTCCATTAAATTGACTCCAGTCAGACTGGGAGCACGGATGAGATGGGTTAGAGAAGGTCTGGGGCAGAGAAAAAACCCACAGGCAAAAAACTTTGGCATTAAACCTGGAGCAGGAGCGGGATGGGAGAGCAGTGACTTCCCCGAGCTCGTTAGGAACTCTTTGTGGGAGCCCTGAGAGCAGCACAGAGCACCAAGAGCAGTTTTCTTGCCAGGCTGAGCCTCAGCAGGTGGGGAAAACGTGGCTCTGGCTCTTCAGTGATTGCACTGACCTGCTCTGTGCATCCCTGGAATGATCCAGGCCAGGTTGGATGGGACTTGGGACAACCTGGGAGAGTGGAAGGTGTCCCTGCCCATGGCAGGGGGTGGAATGAGGGGATCCTTAATGTCCCTTCCACCCCAAACCAGTCTGGGAGTCAAATTTTGGCCTTTTGGGTATTAAAAAAGAAAAAAAAAAAAGATCTGAACACTTGGGAAGCTCAACTCCCATTCAGTGTTCAGTATTAATTCCATCTTTTCTTTTGCAGCTGGATGATGAGGTGACTAAAGGAGTCATTGGGAACAGGAAATCGAGAAATGAGGTGGACAGGAAAAAAATCTGTGGAAAGAAGGAGGAGGAAGCTCTTACTCAATGTATTATCTTTTTGTGGATGCTCCTGTGACACTTCCACAGTCACAGAATCACAGAAAATTATTTGGGTTTTAAGGGACCTAAAAACTCATTCCAAGCCCCTGCCTTGGACAGGAATGGCCAACATTTGGCTACAGCCAGCAAAGGATTAAAAAAAATACACACAAAAAAGGACAGGATGGTGTTCCTACAAAAAAATCCTCAAATAGTATTTCCACATTTATTGAAGGACAAAATTCCAGTAGCTTTTGCTTTTAGCGTAGTAGAGGAGTTGGATGAGATGATGTTTAAACGTCCCTTCCAATTCAAAGCATTCTGTGATTCTGTGGCAGGAAAATGTTTCTTGGAAGGAAACCTCTGTAGCTCAGCAAAGGGCTCCTTAACATCTCTATAAAGATTTCTATTATGTTCAGTAATCTATTACTGACTGACAGAGACACACAGCTCTATTAAAGGCCAAAATATCCAGGTAAAATATGGTCTAAAACCTGAGTGTGGGCACAGCCCTGCTGGCTTCAGCAGCTCCCACCAAGAATTTCCCTTTTTTCCTCCCTCAAACACACACACACACACACATGTTGGGAAGCAGCTGACTCAGTGTGTAACCAGGTTTTACATTGCATATCAGCCCGGAAAATGAATTCAGAGATGAAATGTGAAAGGCAGAGTGAGACAAGAGTCTTATTTAAATAACAGATATGTTTTTGTCTATGAAAGTGAGAATTTGGGTTGAATAACATGACTAAAAATCAGAGTGATAGGGACAGGGAGACTTTCCACAGCCCAGGCTGCTCCTGGGTGAAGGAAACCAACGGGATCATCCGGGTTTGGCTGCTGGGTTTGTTTCACCTTTCAAAACCAGACCAGAAATAGAGAACTGGACTAAAAATAGGCTGTGGCCAGGTCTGGCAGACACCGTGCACGGGAAGCTCGTGGGTTTGGTTTCCAGTGGAGGCTGGTTTGGATTTGGAACAACATTCCCCGTGTCAGAGATGTGGGATTTCATTTCCTATTTCTGCACTACCCATGTCAGACCATCCCACAGAACTCCTGCTGGCAGAGTGGCTCAGCTAAGCACAGGGAAATGCAACATTTCCTCAGAGGAAGAGCCACAAACCCACGAAATAAGTGATTTATTAAGATTATTCTTTAACTGAATGCACTGTGCTCAGGGGATTCCTGTGGGTAGATCCTGGGGATGCTTCCTTCCATCCAACCACTCAGGGGTTTGATCCTGGTCATTCCTGTGGCACAGGGACTGCTGGCAGTGGGATCCTCCTTCCCCCCAGAGCTGACAAAAAGCTGACCCAGCCTAACAAGGAGCAGGCCAGGCTTTGTTGTTGGGTGCTTTTCTGTGCACACAACTCCTAAATATCCCAAATACCCAGCTGTGACCAGGCCCTCCAGTTATTTCTGTTTATTCCATGAGTGGGAGCCACCACCTTTCCTCATGGATGCAACTCTTTAAAATGACTTGCAAGCAAATCCTGAGGAATTATTTCCTTTCTCTCAGAGCCCCAACACATTTATGTTTTTTCTTTTTTTTTTTGTAGCCAGAAACCGAAAGACCAAAATAAGGAATTATCTCGCAGCACTCAGCATCAGCTGTATCAGGTTAACAACGCCTGAGCCAATTCCAACCCAACGTTTATGGGATCAAGTGTCCAAATTTCGTACAGCACAGCGCTGAAGGCTCACTCACATGGGCTGGGATTTTGTCCAAGCGTTTAAGGGTGATTTAATTTAATTGTAAGTGATGCAACAGACATATGGCTGGGAAGCTATATGCCAGGAAACATGTTTTCTATAAGTATTTTAGCAGGCAGATGGCACACAATGGTTTCAGTGCAGTCATTTCCTCACCTCTTAAAAGTTACTATTTCGGACAGATGAAATAATCCCATTCCCACCATCCTCCCAGGGCAGCAGCACTGCTGACCCAGAGGATGTGCAGCGTTTGAGGGCTATTTCTGTGCAAAATCACATCAAATAAACCAACTTTACACCCACCTCCCCACTGCCATTCAGGAGTTTCAGAGCATTTTAATAACTTTCCCACTTAAACTGGAGTGAGTAATAATTATCCACAGCACGTGGAGGCACTTGGAGCAGAGCCACACTATGGGGAAACCTTAAAAGACACGAGTTCTGCATCCCAACCCTCAGCCTGAGCAAGCAGACTGCCCCATTCTGTGGTAGAAAGGTAAATAAATTATAAAAACAAAGCCTCATCAAATCAGGCCTTGCTGTGATGAATGAATAGCTGGGTTGTTCATTTCTGTGTGCAGCTAAAGGAGTTTGCAAGTCCTCAGGTGAAAACAGTCTTGGGGGTGAGAGTTGGTTAACACAACAAACTGTTCCTGGGTGAAAAACAAAAAAAATCTGTCCATGGGAATCAGGGAACAAAATCTGTAAACTAACCAAGAGCAGAGAGATTTGAAGGACAAGCAAAACACCTTTTAATAATCAATGAGTGAAGTGCAGGTCTTTGGGGAAAGGAATGGATGAAAGGGAAAACACCATTGAAATAAAAGCTTTTTTGTGCTTTGGAAACTTTTGGTCGTTGTGACACCATTCCCAGACAGAGCAGCTCCTTCTGGAAGGAACATCCATCATGCTCAGCCCCCAAAAACTGCTGGAGAGGAGGAGGAGGAGATGCTGCAGGAGGAGATCCAGCTTTTGGGAAGGGTGGACAGCCAGAGCACAGCATGGAGCTGCAAATAAAAGTGGTATTTAGTGAAGTCTGGGTTGTTTCTCCTAGGAAAATGCTGTCGGGATCACATCTGCTTTGGTGCAGCAGCAAATCCTGCCAGGGCTGAGCAAGGGCAGCTCCTGTCCCTGCAGGAGAACACAAACTGTGCTCTGAGCAGGAAATTCCTGAGGGATGGAATGATGGGGTTCAGATCCTGTGGGATGGATTGATGGGGTTCAGTTTGTGAGGGATGGACCTCCCCAAGGTTCACCTAAAAAAGGGCAAAGAGCCCCGAAGTTGCCCTGATAGCATCATCCTAATTGTGATTTCCTTAACAACTTGTCACCCATTTGTTCCACGGTGCTGCAAATCTATTGTAACTCTCAGGGCAGGAAATGCTTCCTTCAGAGACTCCATCCCGAGCCTCCTGCCAGGGCATCCTTTGTGGGAAGGAAGCTCTGGTGAGGTTGTTGCCTCAATTTCTGCACCAGAGTGTCCTGAAGAGCCCTGGGAGTGCCCACCTGCACAGGAGGGTGCTGGGAAGACTGGGAAGTGTTGAAGGATTCTCCCTGAATCTTTCTTTTTCCCTCCTCCAGGCATTCCCAGGACTTCAGTGAGAGCCGTTCCCCTCACAGTGCCAAAAACACAATTTGAGGGGCTTTTTGGATGAGTTTCAGGGCTGTTGTTGGATTTTCTTGTTCCCTCTGCTGTTGCTGCGCTGATGTGGAGATAGCATCTCCATGGGCCTCCTTCTTCCCGTCTCAAATCCAGGAGGGATTCCTTCCCAGGACAACAAAGGGCTTTATTTAGCCCTGCTGCTGGGGCAGCCTCGCTGTTTTCCTGCCTGTGCTGCTCCATGTGCCACACCAAATGTTTCCAGGTCACTCCAGCCGAGCATCTCCCGGCTCCGAGCCCATCCTGGGCCAAAATTCCATTTTTTCCCCTCCTAAACCTCTGGGAAAAGCATCTCCTCCTCGCGGGCTTTGCCCCTTCTCGCCTTGTTTTTTTCGAGGCAATCCCTCCTGACCCGTTCCACCTCCGGTATTGCTGCGGGACAATATTCCTCCGGGCAAGAGTTTCATGGAAAAATGCTCTAAGTGCCTTGCTTTTGGCACTTTTAGGGGCATCCTGCCCCTAAAAACAGATTAAAGACCCGGGAATGGCCCGTCAAGAGCTGGCTGAGCACACAGGAGGCAGTAAATGAGCATTGCCTTGATCAGATTTGAACCAACAGGCTCCGAGTAAAACTTTCAAGCATCAAACTCCTCAGCAATCTCTCCAGCAGATGGTTTGCCTGACTGCAGCCGTGTGTGCACTTCGTATTTGCTTTATTATTTGAAGATATTGATTTTAGCAGAATGATCATACCGAGCAATTTGTTTTAATAGACCACTTTTATTAACGGTGTGTTGGACTCACAGCAGCCATGCATCTTTTTTTTTTTTTTTTTTTTTTTTTTTTTTTTTTTTTTTAAAGATTTCCAAGAGCCTTTTGGAATAAAATGTAGGATCTGAAGGGTAGAAGTTTGAGATTCTGAAGGGGTTTTTTTTCAGTTGTTTCTCTTGGAGAAACGTGTGTAAGTGGGTGAGTAGTAGCTGTGCAAGAGGGTGATAAATAGCTGAGCACAGTTAAAAGCAGTTGGAAGGGTTATGAAGAGACAAGAATTTTAAGTTAAAAATTTTTTTAAAATTATGTATATACAGGTTTTAATTCTAAAACCAATATTTTAATTGCTATCCCATCCCTGGAAGTGTCCAAGGCCAGGTTGGAGAGGGCTTGGAGCAACCTGAGAGAATGGAAGGTGCCCCTGCCCATGGCAGGGATGGAACTGGAAGATTTTTAAGGTTCCTTCCAACCCAAATCATCCTGGAATTTTATGAGAATCCCTTGGGAAGGGTAAATAAGTGAATTGAATCTCTGTGGGGTGCAGCTGTATCCCTGTGTGCCATCAGATGCACAAAGTACGATTTTGGGCAGCTGCTCTCAGTGTCTTGAAGAACCAAGATACCCTCAAAATCTGCTTTTAAAATTTTTATTTTTATTTTTCTGGAAATTTCCCCGTTAGTTTGAGCGTACCAAAATGAGTTGAATATACCAGGGCCAAGAAGGAGCTGCAGGAATGTGAGAGGGCAGAGAGGAGAGGACAGAGCTGCACCAGTCACATCCCTGTCCCCACCCACCCGAACCCCAGTGGCGTCACATTCTCATTAACCTGATTTCATTGATTGCTTTCCCTCCAAAATTTAACTAGAATAAACAGCAGCACCACGAAACACCGATAAAAATCATTAAAGCATAAGTCTGGTAATTCAGGGTGAAGATTGGCTCCTCCATCCAGACCTGCAGCCTGCTAATTGCAATTTATTCCTCCCGTTTCTGGATGTCACAGGAACGTGGGACTGGAGTCGTGGCTCTCCATCCATCGTCAGCAAGTCCATCTTGTGGATGCCCCAAGTGAGCAGAATCCGAGATGGATGAGATGTTGAAGTTAAAATTTAAATTCCAATGAAACGCTGTTTGCAGTGCTGCTCATTCTAAATGCAGTTATGGATTTGGTTTGGTTGGAAAAGAGATTTGAGCCCAACATTCCCCAGCACTGCCAATCCCACCCATGGCCCCAAGCGCCACATCCACACATCTTTTAAATCCCTCCAGGCATGGGGGCTCCACCCTGGGCTTCCTTTTCCAATTCTTGACCAACCTTTTGCTGAAAAAACCTCTCCTATTGTCTTCTTTTATGTGTTTGATTCATGGTCTTTACAAATATACTTCAAATACAACCACCTGATGATGGTCTCCTTGTTGATCCCAAATTTCCACTTGTCAGAAGCCTGGCTGGCTCCTGCTGAGCATCCCCTCTGCCCAGGGAATTAGGGAAAGAAAAAAAAATCCGTTCCATTGCCTTTGTTTTCAGGGAGATCCCGCCCTCCTCCAGCTGTAATTCATGCAAAGGAAGCACAGCCTTAAAAAAAAAAAAACAAAACAAAACAACTTTGATGGTGTTTCTGAGAGAGAAACCAAAACCGTAATTAGGAAATAAAGGAATGGCTTTGAGTAAATCCCAGCTTAGTGCCAGGTGCTCCTGGAGCATCACAGGAGATGTGAAACCCATCAATGGCACCAGGGGGAAACGGGGCTGCAACAGGCTCTTGTCTCCACCCTGGCAATTGCTGATAATAAAATGCTGCTGTTTTCTACCTGGGAAATGAGGTCCCAGAGGGACGAGGCTTTTCATTTTTCAAAGGAGGATTTGTTCAAATCCAGGGACGGGAGCATCCTCGGTCATTACCGACTCCTGCTGCTGCTGCTGCCCCACTGCTCTGGAAACCACCAGGGCCTGCATTCCAAACCTCCTTTTGTCTGGAGTTTGAAGTCGTGTCCTTGTTCTTAGAGGGATAAATAGAAAAGAAACAGAAATCTAAGAGCTACTTCTTTGGTTGTCTCCTGAAGAGAAGGATGCAACAGCAAAACTATTTTAACTGCAGTGCCAGATGACCTGAAAAAATGACAGGGCTCTGCCAGCAGTTAGGAGCTCACAGCTAAATTCAGACACGGCTTATTTATTGATGTGTTTGTACAATAGGAGTGGCTGGGAAGGCTGCAGACTCCCAGGTACCTTCTGATGGCTCATAATAAGCACAGACAACACAGACCGGCGGTGAATAATAGAACAAAAAGCTCCCAGGATCGCTGGCAATCAAAGTGCATATGGAAGTAGATGGTATCCAGTGGAACCTCCTGGGGGGGGAGCAGGGGCAGCTCGGGAGGAGGTGGGACTGGCAGGACAGTCACATTCCATAGGAACAATCCCCAGAATTACCATTTGACATCCCACTGCTGTTTTAACCCCCACACCACGGTACAGCTCACACGGTGGTGTCGAGAGGCCCTGACTGAGGAAGCACTGAGACTGGGTTTGGATGGAATATTGGGAATAAATCCTCCCCTGTGAGGGTGGGGATGCCCTGGCACAGGATGTCCAATCCCTGGAAGTTCCCAAGGCCAGGCTGGACGGGGCTTGGAGCACCCTGGGACAGTGGAAGGTGTCTCTGCCCATGACAGGGGTGGGATTGGATCAGTTTTAATGTCCCTTCTCATCCAGACCATTCCATAATTCTGTGATTCCATGCTTCCATCAAAAGCCATCCAACTCGTACCATCCCAAACTTTTCCTCTCAGTCCTATGCTGAAAAAACTTATTTATGAGACAATAAAAAATGAATTAGAAATGACCAAGGTGCAGAACTTCCTGCAGGAGCAGAGCTAATGGCTCCGGGTGCTCCCAGAGCAGCTGGAAGGTTTTCAGACTCAGGAAGAGCTCTCCAGGCACAGTCCCTCTGTCCCCTCCACACTCAGGGTGGCACCTTGGTGGCCACAGCAGGGTCACGAGTGCTGCCCAGTGTGGCTTTGGCCAGTGCAGTGGGAGGACTGAGGGAATGCACACGGGGGGGTTGGGGTTAGAAATGCTCTGTTTCCCCACCTAAAAGGACTTTCCCTTCCATCCTGAGGGACACAGCTCCCCCCCAGCCCCATCTGCTGTCTCAGGGAGGGGTTGTGATGGGGAGGTGACACCGCATCATTCAGAGAAAGCTCTGGGGTGCCAAAGGGCCACACGATCGATCTGGGCAGGCTCAGGCTCCGTTTCTTACCAGGAGTGCTTCAGACAGAGCCTCAGAAATGCAAACCCAGTCCTGGGACCTCTCCTGGCCGCCTTCAGATTAATTGTTACAGGTTTGCGGGTTTGTTTCTATGGAGGAAAGGAGCTTTGTTTGCTTTTCCTCCCTCTGGAGTTTAACCATCATCTTTTCTCATTAGGAAGGTGGCAGGAGGTCAATAGAGGCTCCTGCCTGGGCGAGATTCCTCCATAATTTGGAAGGGAAATTTCCAGAGCTGCAGTGCCCGGGGCACCTTGCACAGAGGGTTTGAGAGCAAACTCTGGACCATACAACCCCTTCCCCTGACCAGCTCCTTCATTAAACACAAAAAGATTTCAAATTACCCAGGAATAAGGGATAATTGTGGCTCTGCTGGTCTCCAGGATCACCCTGCTGCCTCCGTGGTGCCCCAGCTTGTGGAATTTTATTGCCAAGCCCAGGAACAAAGGACAGCAAACCTCCTCAGGCAGGATTTGTCAGCCTGTCCTAGCCAGGGCACAGGTTGAGAGCTGCCTCCCCTCCCTCTGCTTCCTCCTCCTTGTCATCGTTCTTTCTGCTTTTTGATTCCCTTAATTATTTTGGAATCTGGAGAATAATCCCCCATCAAATCCTGCAGAACAAATTGAACGTCAGGTTTCCAAACCCTCCCGATAAAGCAGATGGCATCACACGCCCGTGAATCTCCTCCCAACTTCCAGAGCATCCAAAGGCTGACAGATTATCCATTAACGGGCAGATTAATCCTGAGCTGCACAAACAGTGGGAAGGAAAACACGGGCTTTTGTCTCCAAAAGAGGGAAAAGGAACATGCTGATGTGGACAGCTCGCAGGAGAAGGGCAGCTCCAGCCCTGAGGAGCTCGTGGAGCAGAGCCTTGGGCAAGGAGAGGAACCCAAGCCAGCACCCCAGGGGCCAGGAGAAGAAAAATAACTTTATACTGGGAAAGGCAGGGCTGGCTATTTGAGTTTTGGGCTGGTCATTTCAGTTTTGGGCTGGTTATTTCAGTTTCTGATTATTTCTCTCCCCTTTCCAGCCTCCCCATGGCTCCTCTCCCCATTCTCTTTCCTGCTGGCCATTTTGGCCAACTCTCTTTGTCCCACCAGCAGCCAGTGCTGCTTCACCGGCCACCCCAGAGCCAAGTGAAGGATTTTTGGTGTTCCTTGAACAAGCAGGGCCCCCCCAGTGCAGCATCAATGCCATCCCCTCCCCTCCCTGCCACTGATTTGCTTGGCAGGTGTGAAATATTAATTGCCTCACATGGGAGCTTGGCTCACTGTCTGTCGCGTTTGACTGAAATATCATTCTCTGCTGCAAATATAATTACTGGGGGTCTGGATTTTAAAAATAGCCTCTCGCCTGTCTGTTAATTAGGAGCCACGCTTTGCTACACAACGAGATATTTTGGTTAATTATAAAACAGAAAAGGACAAATTTGTCACGTCTTTTGTTTTTGTTCCGCCGCGTCTCCCGGTGACAGCGGAGGGGAGCTGTGATGGAGCTGCTCAGCCGACAGCACCAGATGTCCCCCCCAAAAACGGGGAGGGGGCCAGGGCTGCTGGGGTCTCACAGCTGAGGGGGTGCTGCTGCCTGCCCTCACCGCAGAGGAGTTTAAACAAAGGGAGGAAAATTCAATCAAAAGACAGAGCTTCGCTCAAATCCTCCCCACGATGTTCAAGGAGCCTCATTCAAAGCCCTGATTTATTCTTATTAAATGTTCAGAGTGCTGAGCTGAGGCAGCCAGGGCTGCACCTCCAGCACCCAGCAGAGCCTCTCCTGGCCATGCTTGGGCTGCCAGAGGTGACACAGGTGACACAGCTCCATCCTTCCTTCATCCTTCTCAAATTAAGAAATTCCATCTTGCCCACGCCGCTCTTCACATCCGTCCCTGGTTTCTTTCTTAAAAAGAGAAAAAAACCCCAAAACCCTTTCCAGAGCAAAACAAGGAGATTGGTTTGGGGGATGGCAGGTGAAGGTGCTGACAAACCTCCCCTCGGCCTCGTGTGCTAATTAATAACGTGTTAATAAACCTCCAGGAGATTAAGGATCAATAAAGGTGCTGCATTCCTGCCAGGCAGCAGCAGAGGGAGAGGGAAGAGCCAGGAGTGGCTTTGCTGGCCATAGGATCCCATGGAATCCCCAATTCTTGGCTTGTGCCAGACACAGGACACCACTCCGGTTAGGAAAACCCATTTTAAAACACATTTCAGTTGTGGAAATCACCAGATCATCCCAGGGTTTTAGGGATGTGCAGTGCCACGAGGAGGAGCCAACAAACAGTAGGAATTTATGGAAAACCACCTCTTCATGGAGCTATGGATTCCCTCCTCTTTTCCCAAGTTTTAGTCCTGTGTGTATAAAAGATCAGCAGCTCTGCTTTGCCCTAAAATGCACTGCTAGACTGTTTCCTAATTATTTATGTAATTATCCAGCATTTCAAAGAATCCATGATAACAGCTCAAATTGATGTATTAAACAAGCATAATAATTATTCCAACAATATTGAACGGCTGTTCTGTCAAATAATCATTTCATATAGATGAAGAAAGAGTTCAGAAATAGCACCGTAATTCAGGATGCTTCCAGATTAATGTCACACAACTTCCCACATCCTGTTCCTGAAGACAGGCAGAACTTTCTGTATGGAAAATTAAATATATATACACAGAGCATATATGAAGGCATCATACATCAAAGAATGATAAGAAATGATACAAAGAGCAGGGGGGGAAAAAAAAGCACTTTTTTTAGCCTGGAATGGTTTTGCAAGGATTTCACTGCTTCAGAGACTTCTGCAGGTATCAAAGTAATCAGGAATAGAAAATGTTGTCTCTAAAACTACGGCCTAGAGGACATCTTTGGGGCCCAGATTTCATTCCAAATCTTCCCTGAACCCCAGTCTTCCCTCAGTAGTAGGCAGTGGAAACAATAACAATAATAATAGTAATAATAATAATAATAACAACAACAATATTAAGTTCCAAAAGAGCACAGGAAAATCCCACTAAATGAACTGCAGCAAATCTGCACTTCCCTTCTCCTCCTGCTGATCCTTCAGGAGCACTGGGAAAAGTGGCACAAATTTTATAGCCTTGTGGTGAAGATTAAAAAATAAAGCCCAGTAAAAAAAAAACCTCCCTGTGAATTATTGAAAGTGTAGCTCATTATAACGGGAGAAATGAACCTTTATTTTCAGTAAGTGACACAAGAGCAGAAAAATGTTGGGATAATGATGCTCAGGCAGAACAATTATTTTTTGGGTTAGAGAAGCATAAAGTTTATCACTTTGATTACTGCTCGGATTGGGGGGTTTTGTGTGCCCAGTTCAGAGATCAATAAATCAGATTAAAGGTTCTTGGATAATAATCAATAAAGGGTTGTTGGAGCAGGAGCTCCTCCCTGCTCAGAGCTGGGGTGAGGTGCTTGCTCCGGATGCTGCACCCTCCCCCTGCCTCCCCTGCCCAACCCCCCGAATTTCTCCCAGCCCCAGCTCCTCATTTCACAACACTCTGACACAAACACCCGGAGCTTGGACAAAAGCTCGGGATTTACAAGTCCCACCCTTGGCCGTGACCGAGCTGAGGGTGTGATGCTCTCGGTGATGATCAAAACCAGCTGCTGCAGCAGAGAGGGCGATTTGGGGGGCTCAAAAGACAACAAAAACCTGCACAGGTTCCATGTGAGTGGCCGGAGCTGTGCTGAGCATTCCTCTCAGGGGGATCCTTCCCCAGGACAGGGAGCTGTGGCACCCTCTGCTCCTGCTGTTTTCCCTGGCACTCCTCTCCTCTGGCTCTGCTTTGGTGACACTTCCCCCATAACCCGTGTCAGAGTGACGTGACATAACTTTTATCAAGGGGAAATTTAAGGCTTAAGTGCCTTTAAAATGCTGGCATCAGTCACCAGGCTGTGCTCTCTCTCTCTCTGAATATTACACCCATTATATGTAATTCTTTCTCCTCTTGGAGAAATATTAGCATGTACTTTTCTCCTCGTCAGTCATTTCTTCTGACCTTTGCATCAGCAGCCGCCTTGGAGAGGGTCACATTTATTCTGATGTCTGTGCCTTCCTGAGCCTCTGGGAACACCACCACGGAGCCAGGCGGGGGCAGGAATTTAACTGGGAATGTTCCCTCCAGGGAATTCCAGGGGTTTCAGAGAGGGAGGCTCCCATCGCTCACCTGAGAAGAGCACACTCAGAGCAGCACATGGAGTTGCTAAAATGCATTTTACCCCGTTTCATTCACGGGTTTCTTTCTGTCATGGCAACAGCTGGTCCTTGCAGGGTCGTGGCTGTGCTCTGAGGGGCTTCCATCCCATCTGAAACGGGGTCACATCTCCAAAATTCAGCCCTTGCTGGTCCTTGCAGGGTCATGCCTGTGCTCTGAGGGTCTCCCATCCCATCTGGAGCAGGGTCACATCTCCAAATTCAGCCCTTGCTGGTCCTTGTAGGGTCATGGCTGTGCTCTGAGGGGCTTTCATCCCATCTGGAATGGGGTCACATCTCCAAAATTCAGCCCTTGCTGGTCCTTGTAGGGTCGTGGCTGTGTTCCTGTGCTCTGAGGGGCTTCCATCCCATCTGAAACGGGGTCACATTTCCAAAATTCAGCCCTTGACGGTCCTCATAGCCCAGCTCCTGCACTGCAGAGCATCAGGGCAACTCAAAGGGCTGATCCACAGCCCCTGAAGCATTTTGGGGTGAGAACCATCCCACTGAGTTCATAAGTTCTCACTTAATTTTATCCTCCTTTTCCATAAGAGGCAGAACCCCCTTAAAATTCAGAAGCAGAAAAACACAGAGCCTTGTCCCAGCCCCAGGGTGACATTCTGAAAACAAGCTTTTCCATTTACAACCCCCTGCCTCTACACATAGATCAGGATTTTTAGGCTTTTTTTTTTTGTTTGTTTGTTTTGTTTACCTTTTGCTCTGCTCCAAATGAGGATCTGAGCTCCCAGCTGGGCTGGGAGGCCAGGACATCGCAGATCATCATTCCAAACCCCTCGTCCTCCAGTTCATCACCGGCATCTCCGGAGCTGGGAAGGCAGGGCTGACGTCAGTGTCTGTGTGCCCGGGGTCAGGAGCACATTCGGGGCACAAACAGGGAAAAGCTGAGCCAAACAACACCAGAAAGTGCTGTAATAGAGCAAACTGATACAAACCCGATATAAATCCGGCGTCAATCCCCACCCAGTGCAAATCCCTGTGATCCCTCCAAAGCCTGGCCAGCTCTCCCTTCCTACCCCAGCTCAGAGGCCCCGGGAGCTGCTCCAGGAGCGGAGCATCCAGGGGAAAGCAAACCTTGGGAAGCCACCAGAGGGCAGCCGGAGCGGCGGGACGAGAGCATCCCGAGCATCTCCTGCATCCCCTGTGCCTCTGTCACGATCCGCTGGTGAGGGTTCGTTTTCCCGATCTCGCAGTGCAAAAGACACACAGCAAAAGGGACTTTCATTTTAATCACAGCAGTGCACTTTTGTGGAGTGCCAACAACGATTATGCGACAGAGAGAGAGGGAGAGATAGAGAGAGAGATAAAGAAAATAAAGGAGAGAGGGAGAAAGAGGGGTATAGCTACCAACTGAGATGTCCTTGAGGCCTTCTGCCCACAGACGTGTCTGCTTTCTGTGGGGAGACCTCAAAAGTCCTTTGCAGAAAACTTTGATAGTTTTTTTTGCTAAAGCAAGTGGCATCTGGCCAAAGTGATAAGCTGAGCAGTATTCTTGTGTGGAGGGGAATTATTGTCCTGAGAAGCAGGTGTAAATGTGCAGGATGTGGCATTACACACCTGTACCTGTCTGGAGCAGCAGGTACAACAAGCACCTGTCTGGAGCAGTGTATTTTAGGATACAACAGGCATACCTGTACCTGTCTGGAGCAGGTACCATGGATACAACAGGCACACCTGTACCTGTCTGGAGCAGGTACCATGGGTACA
>JAGMWU010000028.1:1325248-1351224 GCA_018697195.1 Certhia americana
GCAGGTACCATGGGTACAACAGGCACACCTGTACCTGTCTGGAGCAGTGTATTGTGGCAGTACAATAAACACACCTGTACCTGTCTGGAGCAGGGTGCTGTGGGTACAACAGGCACACCTGTACAACAAGCAAACAATCCCTTGTCCAGCATCTGCCCCGACCAGGCCACAGCCCCTGTCCAAAGTGAATGGAACCCTCGGGGTCTGAGTCTCTGTCCTCATGAGGGTCCTGAGGGAAATGAGGGAAACTTGGGCCCATCTCTTACAACCTCCTCCTCACCCTGGCAGTGCCTGAGGCAGCAACAGGGCTGCTGTGCCCAGGTGGGGGGCACGGAGAGGGCATCACCCCAGGGGATGGAGCTGTTCCCTGGGCACGGGGAGAGGGCATCACCCCCGGGGAGATGGAGCTGTGCCCCGGGCACGGGGAGAGGGCATCACCCCCGGGGAGATGGAGCTGTTCCCTGGGCACCACTGTCCTCACCCACCTGTGTAAAACCCCCCCTGTAATTACAGCGCTCCCACAAATGGCATTAATCACCAGAGGATACTAATTACTCTGCCCACCGCCAGCACCCCGAGGTCCTGGTGCTGGTTTAATCCCTGCCCTGTTTGCTGCAGGGTCCTGCGGTAGGAAGAGCTCCTCAAAGAGCTGCAGTGATTAACCCACTGCGTGCTGGTGCTCCCCGAGACATCCCTGCCCTTCCCTTCCCTGGCAGGCGGTGGCTGGAGCCGTTGGGTCTAATAAGGCTCTTTTGTGTGCTGCTCCCGTGGTTCTGGGGCAGTAATTGTGGCAACAGATGCTGGGGGAGAGAAGTTCCAGTCCGGGAGCTCTCATTACCGCCTCCGTGAGCGGCCACTCGCACCCCAAAGCTGCTGCTTAATGAGCCTCGCTCAGCAGCCAGCATCAATTAATCCTCAAGCACCTCGGCTCGGGCTTGATAAATGCAAAGCCAGTGAGTTAAAGCGAAAATCAGCCACGAGCAAACCCTCCTGAAATGCTGCTCCACAGGGCAGCCAGAACAATGCTTGGCTGTGCCGTCGGGTGGAGCGTGCGTTATCCGTATATCCCACAGCCCAGCCCCTGCCCCTGCCGCGCTGTCTCTGGGGGTTTATCCCTGAAATACACGGCCAGCAGGAGCTGCAAAACCCTCCCGTGTGGACACGGGAACCTGTGCAGATGTGCTCGGGAGCTCGGAGCTCAGAGCAGCTGCGATCTGCCAAAGCAAGCGGAAAATTGGAGAGATTGTTTTACAAACACGCCTGAGGCACACGGGCCCGGGCACACGCGTGGCCAGGGCTGGCCCCAGCCCTCCAGGGTCCCCTCCAGTCCTCGCAGGGTGGGAGCTGTACTGGAAGGAGAGGATTCGCAGTGCCTCGGCTCTCAAATCCCCTCCGCCAAAGGCCGCTTTCATCCCCAGAGCAGTGAAAGGCAATTGAGGGGGACTGAGCTGAGCTTTGAGCTGCAGGGGAGGTCATAAAGCACTTGAAAGTCTCCTTCCCTTCTAGGTCAGTGCTTTGCAGACAGGTCAGGGATCCACCTGAGTGTTTAACCCCTTTTTGAAGTGAGAACCCCTCGTTTCCAGGGCTCAGCAGAGGTGGGAAAGCTCAGTGCACTTCAGAGCACGGCAGGAGCCCCACACCTGTGGTTTGCAGTGGATTTTTTTCTGCTCGAGAGTCATCCTGCAGCTGAACCGAGTTCACTGAAGGTGACACAGCTGCACAGGGGTGACTGTGGCAGTGTGACCATGGCCAGGATCCCTGCTGGAGGGCAGCAGCTTCAAAGCTGAGGTGAAGATGATGACAGCCACACACCTGGGAGCAGGGCAGGGTCACCTGCCAGACATTCCCAGAGGTGCTCCAGGGATCTTCTGGCACTCTTCACCCACCAGGCCTGAATGCATTTCTTGCTGTGGGTTATAAGAATTCACTCTTACACTCTTAATTTAATGAGGTGTCTTAAATGTGGGTTTAATCACAGCATTAAGGCAACGGTCACTGCGTTCAAACTGCAGAGTGCAAACATCTTTCCTGAGCAGACAGCTCTGCTGCATCCTTATTAATCCAAAAATCATCTCCATATTAATCACTCCATGGATTATTACTCTACCCATATCCATTACCAAGCTGTTAATCCTCCAGTTCGTGCACTGGGGGGGCACTGGCTCCCCCCCAGCAGCTCCTCTGGGGATGGAGGGAGGGAATTCTGCCTTATTTCAGAGGTGCAACCTTGGAAGCTCCCTGCAGAGCACAGCCCCCCGTCAAAAGGCAGTCAGTTCATTAGTGTGTGTGTGTAAATGAGGTGTTTGTTTGAGCCTTGCAATTAGCACAGAGCATTTCCTACACCCTCACCCTGCCAACACACACGGAGCTCCTGCTCCGACAGGAACACAGGGAATTCCAGCACCTCCAGAGGGTGATTGGCCTTCTAGAAACACTGCTCTCTTTTATTCACCTGCAGCAGGTGAGGTGAATCCCATCCATTCTCAACCTCTGGCCAGGGCCAGCATTTTGTTGCCAGCCTTGCAGCCATCCTTGCTCCCAATCCTTCTGGAAACATCCAACCATCCTCCTGCAGGACCTGTGCAGGCAAACAGGCACAGAGCAGTCCTTTGAGCTCCCTCCCAGAGTGGATTGGAGCATTTCTGGTCCTTGATCTGTTTGGTGTGTTTGTTCCCTGTGACTTGCCTTGAGCCATGTCCCCGTCAGGAAGGATGCTGGCACGATGACCCTGCCTTGTCAGAGGCTAAAATGAGATTTGAGCAGATATAAAATATGCATGAGGCCCGTGACCCAGGCTATAAACCCCTGTACAGCCCGAGGCGATGCCTTTGTGGGGAGCTCAGAGACATCGCAGGTTCCCGCTGCAAAAATCAAATGAACGTCAAAAGAATCCTTGAAAACACGTTCGGGAGCGCCTCTCCCCCTGAGATCATCCCCACACTTCCCTTTGTGAAGGCTGAAGGAGGGAAAAAAAAAAGGAACTTTTAAGCATTCCCGTCTTCTCCTCAAAGCTCAGCCTAATTGAGTGCTAACAAAAGAGAAAACGCTTTCTCCTCTGCAGGCAGGCAGGCGGCTGGAGCAGAATGACAATTCCAGCAGGGAGAGACAGCCAGCCCTGGTGTGACACAGCCCTGGTGTGACACAGCCACCCTCGGTGTGACACACTATGTTGTGACACAGCCAGCCCCTGGTGTGACACAGCCCCGGTGATGACACAGTCCAGCCCTGGTGTGACACAGCCCCAGTGTGACACAGCCCTGGGGTCACCCAGTAACTCTGCCACCCCCCAGCACCTCAGCAGGAGGGGTCCCTGCATCCGGAGCCAGCTCTGAAAGCTCTTGCCACATCCTGGTGGCTCCTGGACAACCTCTGTCACCTAAACATGAAGGGTCCCTGTGTCCAGAGGAGCTCTGACAGCCTTACCCAGTGTCCCAGGGACCCCTGGCCATCTCCCACCACTTTGACATGAGGGGTCCGTGTGTCCAGCCCTGAACCCAGCAGGATTCGGGATTGGGTTCATCCCTTGGGTTTCTGCAGTGCCAAGACTCCCAAAACAGAATTAAATCCCCCAACACCCTGGCACAGGGTGCCCAGAGCAGCTGGGGCTGCCCAAGGCCAGGTTGGACACAGATTTGGAGCAGCCTGGGGACAGTGGGAGGTGTCCCTGCCCAGGGCAGGGGTGGCACTGGATGAATTTTAAGATCATTTCTAACTCAACTCATTCCCTCCCATTATTCCTGGTGCTCAGCCCACAGCCAAGCCCATTCCCAGGAGCAATAAAGGCGAGCAGGCATCATAAACCTCCAGTAATCAAATGTGAAAAGAACAGCCCAATTCATTAATAGCCAGACAAGCTGATAGAGACATTCTTAATTATCAAATATTACCATGGAGTTCATTTTTACCTGAGTTGTTTAAGCCTGACCATCCTCCTTCCCTTTTCCTACACACATTGCCCCGGGGCAGCATTGAACATTTGTAATTAGATTCCTTCACTGGAGTTAATTATGAAGTGACAATAAAGTCTGAGTGGTTCCCATTTTCCTAAGTATTATTTGGGAGTAAAAACAACCCCTTTGTTTTGACATCAATATTTGTAATTTCAAGTTTAACATGAACCTTGATCCAAATAGATACAGACATGTTCATGTTGGATTATGCTGTACATCTATTTTATATTGTGTTTTTATACTTTCACATTATTTTATATCCACTTGCCTGCACACACCTGTCAATATTCTGGAGCACAGACAAGATTTCTCTTCAAGATGATCTCTAAATTAATTAATGAGTTTTCATCACATTGATGTCAGATGAGGACAGCATCAATATTTTGCAGGTTCCAGCTTGACCTGGAATCTGGGGTAATGTGCTTTATGTTTTATTATTATTACTTTTAAATTTTAATTAAATGATAATTTTTATAGCCTCCCAGCAGGTGAGGGGTCCCAAATGTCCTCTGGAAAGAGTCTGGAGTTGAGAGGATGGGATTTAATGATCTGCTCCATTTTAAGCAGTGAAGTGTCCAATGACACGGAATTAAATTTCCATTACAAATGAGTTTGCCACTTAAATATAACCAGAGCCTGCATAAATAAAAAGCAGGAGATTTTTGTGTCCGTTATTGCCAGTCTGAGATCACTGTCTGATCCCATCCAATTCCATGTCACCCTCCAGCTAAGCACACGCAGAAGGGAAAAGATGCTGAAATTTAAACAGGTCAAAATTAATGCCATGACTGTATTTGATAATTGGAAGTGTCACCTCCATTAGCTCGCCCTGATAACCAGGCTGGAAAAGCCAGCACCAGGACGGCCAAAATCTGCTGCACAATCTGCAGAGTGACAGTGATTAAACAACAGGACCACCCCACACCTTCAGGAGGGGAATAAAAACTGGCCAAGGGGATGCAGAGGAGGCAGGGACAAAGTGGGGGGAGGAGGGGAGACTCCAGGATATTTTGCTGCTGTTTCAGTGCTGGGACCCCCAAACTTCCCGTGGAATATCCAAACCTGCTGTTCTTGCTCTTTCCATGCTCTCTCCGTGGCTCTTCACCCCTCTGTGCTGGATGATGCAGGGATCAAGCCATCTGCATTTTATATAACCTTTATTAAGCATCACTTGACCTTGTCAGTGCCAATAAAGGCCTGTGAAGTGCATGCCAGATAAAATGTAATTTTTAATTGAGTATCCTTATTACATCTATTAACAAGGTGCAGATGAATACAAATGACCCCACGGTCGATGCTGTCGATTCACGTCGGAATTTCTTTCTCTTTTGCTGAGCTGAAGGAGTCAATAACCTCCCAAAGGGTGCACAGGGAGAGGAAATTTTCCTGGCAGCTGCTGTCCTGCCTCCAGGGTCTGTCCTACAGTGCAGTGGCCACGGGTAAGCCAGGATCAGCACAAGATTAGCATCTCTGAAAGTAAAACACTTCCCAGGAAAGCTCTGGAAACCTTGGCCTAGTTCCTATTTAATTCTTGCAATTTAGACTTACCTAAGGCACAGGTGAAAAATAAGTGTCTCCTCTTTTATTCCCTAATTCACAAATGGTGTGAAAACTCCACTCCAGGCTGGGTGGTCACAGCACTGCAATGTTCCAGGGCTTCCAGCCCCAGAGCCCACGGGATCCATCTGGGGAGGTTAAAATCTGCTGGCTTCAAGTGGGAGACAGCAGGATGTGGCCCAACTTCCCCCACCCTCCGAGGTCAGTGTCAAGCTTTGGTCTCAGTTTGAGGGAAATAAGCTGGAATGACCAGCCTGAGGAGCAGAGTGCTGCTCTGACATGAGGCATTTGCATTCCCTTCAAACTGGAGAAGCTTCTCACCTCCCCATCAGCCCCACACTAAAACCAGCGGATCCAGAGGCAAATGTCCATAAAAGCCACACCTTGGGGCAGCACTGAACTCCCTGCTGTGACCCACGGTGTGCCAGGGCTTCCCCTTCTGGCTTAGATTTATCCTTTTTAATACTTAAATTGGAAAGGAAAAAATAAAAACCCAAACCCAAACCCCTTGAGATCCTCCAGAAAAAGCCGTGAGACCTCTTTTTCCGTATCCACGTTTCTTCTTTAATGCTTCCTTAAGGGCCTCCATTTTTCTGTCACTTATCATCATCCAGAGTAATTTTGGGCTGTTAGAGAAAGTTCATTGCTGTAATTGCGACCATATTGGTCATTAAAGTTGACAGACAGCTGCTGGAGAAGTCACTGGCTGATTCCTGCTACTCAGCAGATGCCTCTCAGCGTTTGCTGAGATGTTGGCTCGAATTTATGAAGTGGAAGCAAAAGCATTTCACCTCAAGGACTGAGCGTTTCAGCCAGGGGGAAACATGAAGAACTCACCCAGGTCCTTTAGGTACAACCAAGGTTTGCTGCTCCTGCTCCAGCTGGAGTGGAAATAATTGGGATTTCATGCAGTTCCTTGCAGTGCCTGCAAGTGTAGGGGATCCCCATCCCAGCTGCACCCCAGTTTCACCATGCAGGGGTTATTCCCAGATATCCCATCCCTGGCAGTGTCCAAGGCCTGGTTGGATGGGGTTGGAGCACCCTGGGACAGTGGGAGATGACCCTGCCCACGGCAGGGGGTGCAATGGGATGAGATTTAAGGTCCCTTCCAACCCAAACCAGGCTGGGATTTCCACTCCCTCATTTCTTGCTGCTGCGATTCAGTAAATAAATATTCCTCACATAATAAACGCCACACAGCACATACTGGAAAATCAGGAGCTACTCAGGAGGGCTTTTTTAACCAGTAAACTTTATTTATATATAACAACAGTACAAAGTGAGTCCTTGGCTTGCAAAATAGGAGTGTTTCATATTTACAATAGGTACACAATAATATATTAGAATAATAACAAAACCCCCTTTTATTTCCTTGGAACATTTTTAAATACTTAAACTTTCTTACATTTGCTTTTTTTTTTTTGTTTTTTTTTTTCCACAACACTTGTAAAAACAACAAAAAACAGACAATCATCTTAAAAAAAAAATATAATACAGAACTCCAGTGTGTCAAGTATAACGGGGAGGGGAGGAGCCAGAGAACGATACAGTGGAATGGGCACAGCTACAAATCAATTCCTTGTTCCTGCCAATACACAAATCCCCTAAAACTGGTGGGGGTTGCTCTGTAAGGAGAAGGGGAAAAAGAAATCAGAATCTGTTCCATGGCTGATACCTCTACATTCTGTGACGTTTTTGGGGGGACTCCAGACGTTTTAGTACCTGTACATTCCCTTCCCCTTGCAGCTTCTCCTAACGGCCCCCAAGGTGCCAGCAACACCAAAACTCAGCAGTAAAAGAAGGACATTTTTACTGCATCCTCTGAAGCCATGAAATAACGTGGCAAAATCAGCTCGTTCCCCTCCCCATGGCTCCTCTTGCACCTTTGTGTGCCCAGTCCTCGGGATGGAAACGTCGGCTGGAGAAGCTGTTGCATAAACTTCCAAGCTTATTCGAAAGAGAGGTATTAAAAATCCCAAAGGAAAGGCCATACAGGAGATCTCGTGTGTGATCTGGCAGCCTGGGGAGGCCCGGGGAGTTTGGGATATTTGGGATATTGTCCGTGCAATGGGATGGGCCCTGGGGGCCTTTGGAGCGCGTCCCTCAGCGCTGCAGAAAGGGCAATTTCTTCAGGATTATATTCCACGGCTACAAAGGAAGGAGAGGGATGGGAAACACGGGGACATAAGGGGGATCTGAAAGAACGACACAGAGACACTGCCATGCCGACAGCACGGCCACAACACCTCTGGGTGCCCCCTCAGCAACGTGGGCACAGACACACGGGAGGGACTGGGGTGGCTTTTCCAGCAAGGAGCAGTCAGGCTCTGCCATCCCAAACTGTCCCACCCTGCCACCTCCCCATCTCTGACCCCAGCACCCAGTAGAGCACCCTGGGGTGCAGGGCACACACCACAGACCCTCAGTTTTCTTCCAGGAGCCAGGAAGGCACCAGGCACCACCCGCAGCTGGGGCTCCACTCGCTGTTATGTGGTCTGCCCACAACAGGACCTGCACCTGAATCTGAGGATTTTCAGGGTGAAGGGGCTTTGCACAAAGCCTTCCAGACAGCCAAAACTGGTCCAGAGGCTCTCATCCTCTTCCCCTGCAAAACTAAACTGACCAAACTGCACTGAAATTGCACATTCAGGGTTGCTCAGCTCAGCAGATCCCCAGTGGTGCCTTCGCAGTGCACAGGGGTATCTCTTACTCCGATTGTTTCCCCACTGAATGTCTCATCAATAAAACCAAACCATCCTGCCCATGCAGGTGGCCTCAGAGCTGGTCCCAGTGCTTTACCCTCAGCCTCTGACCCACTGGTCTCTGGTTTTGGGTCCAGGCTGGGTGTTTCACCGAGGATGAGACTGTGCTCTGAGCTCTTCCTCACTCTGTCCAATGTCACAGCTCCCTGCACTATTGCCTTGCAATTCCTGCTACAAAAGTGGTTCTGGAATAGGATGGCTGAAGCTCTGTGGCATTTTAATGCATCTTTGATGTCAGTCATTTACCCTCCTCAGAACATTTTTTCTTCTCTCCAGGGCACACTCACACGTGAGCTCTCCCTGATGGCCCAGCTTATCCAAGTCAGGTCTATTTTAGTTTCATTTAGTTTGGGGAGCTGAGTCCCTGTGACAGGTGAGCTCTGACAGCATAGGAAACTGGATGGAGAACAGGCAGTGACAGGAGAACGTGGCTGGGCTGCTGCCAGGGAAGGGGCTCGAGGCTCTGGAGCAGCACAGGGACTGTGCCAGGAGCTGCTCTGCCCTGTGCCAACCTGGCCTTCCTCATCCCTGCTGGCTCCTGGGGACTTTTGGGAGTGAGACCTTGTTTGGAAGCTGTGCCCACTGGAGGAAGGGATGCTCTCACCCTTTTTTCACACAGACTTAAGCACTGAGACCCCCACAAGGAGCTCGGAGCCAGCAGCGTGCCGAATGCAACCCCAGAGCCTTAAACCCTCTCACCTTTGCCATCCCTGTGCCCACCCAAACTGATTCCTACATGTTTTTGGACATTTTTTGTGGAGTCCAATGGGAGGTAGGAGGGAACACCGATGTGGGGATGGGCCACCAGGATTTTAAGACAGAGTGTGGAAGGCACTGCTGTGATGAAGGTCTCTGTTGGCACCGCGGCGAGCGGCCGCGCTCACCGTCCCCAGCGTGTCACAGCCCCGAGCCCTGCGGGGAGGCACCGCTGTCCCCACAGCCTCCCTTCAGGGCTAAACCTGCAATTCCACACCTGGAACGCTGCTGGGATGCAGCGAGGCCGTGGCAGCAGTTTTGTTTCTCACCCACGGTGGGTCCTCACTCCGCTGCGGACAGGATATCCATGGTTTCTGTGGATATCCATGCTGGATTTCACAGGGTTTCCAGCGCTTTGGCCGTGCTGATCCCTCCTGCCTCCCTTTAAATCCATCCTTTATGGCAAAGCGTGGACCACTCGCTGTCCACACCCTCCGAGCTTTGGTGGCTGCAGCTCCTCGGTGGGGCCAGCCTTGCCTGCGAGCTCCACTCTGGTACGTGGGGTTTTAATAAAGGCTTTCAAGGTGGAGAAGCGTGTGATTAGCACCTCGCTCCCCCTCGGAGTGGGTGCTTTGATAGCTCATGAGCAGAAGATTAAAGGGAATTATTCAAGAGGTGACACCAGGCAGAGAGATTCCGGAAAGTGACGTCTCCCTCTTTGATGTCGGAATACCTGAAACTGAACTGGAGACTCCAAACACCGAGCACAGGAAGGGGGCCATGAGAGGGATGTGAAATCGTTTTATCTAAGGCAAGTGCCCCCTCCTGACCAAACCTCGAGTCCAGTTTGCTGCGAGTGCAAAGAAAATGCCATTTTGAGATCTGAAGCTTCCTCTTCCCAAAGGAGGAATGGAAATGTTGGATGCAAACAGGGCAAGAGATTCCCAGCGTTTTGCCCCAAGGGGATATGTTGCTTCAATCCATATAATTGCCTGTAAAGATCCATAATTAATGTCAACCACCATGAGAAGACACTTGGCAATGTATTTCTAGGCCACCCCTCCAGCCAGGACGGTGCTGTTCCCTCTGCCATCCTCCTAAAGCTTTTCCAGGTGATGGAAGAGGTGTTTTTGCTGTTTCCTTCGGAATTCAGTCAGAAATGTAAGAGCTTACTGGTTTGCAAGGTGCTCCTGCTGCTTCCCCTTTTTTTCTCTCTGCTCAAGTCGTCCCACAGCACAGAAGATCAACTCAGTTGTCCCCTCGTCTCCTTAATGTTCTCCCAGAGAATCCAGGGGGTGCTTGGGGACCTCCACTTCTGCTGAGAAAATACAGGGGAGTGGGGAATGACTAAACCTTGGCTTGGGGGGTGCTCCTGGCCGGAGGGGAGAGAGCAGGAGGAGGAAAGCAGAATTAAAAGAGCTTCACAAAAGCCTCACAAAGAGAGGCAGAGAGGAGCACCACGAGGGCTGTCGGGCAGGGACACCATCCCCAGGCCCAGGTGATGCACAGCCAGGCCTTGGCTTTGGGCTGTACTCATATTTTGTGAGTCCTGCAGAGGTAACTCCCCCGACTGATGTTTGGAAGGGTTTGGAAATCGTTCAGGAACTTTTTGGAGTGCTCTCTTTGGGTTTCAGAGTACCATGGGAACTTGGTGAAGCCAAACCAACAACCACAGCTAGGACAGACCTGGAAATCCCTCACCTAAGCTGTGTGCTGGATCACTGTGGACAGCAGGAACAGAACCAGCAAAAAGCTGCAGGATTTCAAAGCCTGACCCTCTGCCATGTCCTGTGGTACCTGCAGCAAAGAGCAGGCCAGGCTGGGGACTGCTCCAGTGACATTCCTGGCGCTGGGCTCTGCAGTGCCTGACTTTTAGTAGGACTTTTGCACATTTTTTTGCCTTAGAAATGAGATTCACCGTGGAGGAGCAGGATCCCTGGGAAGGGAACTCTTGGATAAGAGGCAGAGAGAACATTGCTCTGCCTTTCAGTCTCTGTTGCTGCCACTCTCCTCCTGCCTCAGTAAATCCAGTGCTCAAGCTGCTGTAAATGTCAAGAACTTATTGCACAAGGTTGATTATTATCATCAATATTTTCTGCTTTTCAGAGAGACTCACAGAAGCGGAATACCAAAAGAAAGTGGACTTGGCATGGCTTTTACTGAATGGTAATTAAACCAAGTTTCCTGAGTATTTCTCTACGTGCTTCTCCCCTCCCCTGGTGCTGGGCTGCAGGACACGGAAAGCCAGCAGCTCTCTGGGAGCCCTGCTGGGCTCCTCCAGGCAGGAATGGTGGAGGAGGGGGATGGAGATGGAAATGGATTTTCCTTCAACACACACTGGCTGCCAATGAAGGTCCCAGTCTGGTGTGACACCGCCTGGGCAGACACCAGGAATTATTTTGCTGCCATTGCCAAGCTCCTGCAGCCAACACTTGTATTTCCACCAGGCCTCCTCTCCCTGCCCTCCCCACTGCAGCCTGCACACGTATCAATATTTACTACAGAGAGAAATATTTACAGCATTCCTTCCCCTCCTGGCACTCTACAAAGGGACACACATAAGCTTTGGTGTCTTTGAAAGAAATAACACTCACAAACATTTGCCTGTCACTGGCCACAGGAACGTGTGCCGTGGGGGCCAGCAAGGAACTGAAGAGAACAACGAGACGCCGACACAGAGACACGACAGCAGAGCTGGCTGGCCCGGGGGTGCTGGTTAAGGTTTGCTCTTGCCTGGAGCAGAGATTTCTCTCCTTTTCCCAGTGGAAATGCAAGTCCTGGCCCTGGGTGAGGCAGCAAACACTGACGGAGACACCCAATGGGAGCCTGTGCCGAAGGACTCAGCACATCCAGCAGAAAAGAACAAAAATCTGCTCTCCCAACGTCCAGGCTTTTCAAGTATTGTCACCGTAAACATCGGGGTTTGAGGGGTTTTGCTGTGAGAAATCAGAGGCGGCTGCTGGAGACCCCTAAAACCAACCCTGGAGGTGCTGGCCCAGCTCTGCCTCAGCTCACGTGGCACCTGCAGGAACCAGCAGTGCACACTGAATGGATCACTGCTGGATCACCATGGCCATGCTGGACACTGACAGGATCACTGCTGGATCATCGTGGTCATGCTGGATCACTGCTGGACACTGCTGGATCACTACTGGATGACCATGGCCATACTGGACACTGCTGGATCACTACTGGATGACCATGGCCATACTGGACACTGCTGGATCACTGCTGGACACTGCTGGATCACCATGGCCATGCTGGACACTGCTGGACATTGCTGGACACTGCTGGACATTGCTGGACACTGCTGGATGACCATGGCCATGCTGGACATTGCTGGACACTGCTGGATCACTGCTGGATGACCATGGCCATACTGGACACTGCTGGACACTGCTGGGTCACTGGCAGCCAGCAAGGTGGGATGGGGGTGGAAAAGGGAAAAGCAATGAAATTCAGATCTCTCCTCAATCGACAGTAAATGGGATTTAAAAAAAATAGATATATCAACACTATATAAATACATGGATAAAGCTGGATTTCAAGACAGGTTGGATGATCTGATGGTTTTGCAATTCAGGTGAAGTTCCTTCTAGTGCCTCTAAGTTACTCATCCACTGGACTATTTTTGGGCAGAACTGCTATTTTGCTTGTGTAGAAAGGTGTGGTGCAAACTTGTGCTCGTATTTGTAAGAATCCAAAACGAAGATGTTTCGGTTTTCCAGACGTTCCAATTGTCCGTTGGCAGAATGCCTGAGCTGTGTCCTCGGAAGGCTCTCAGGGACAGGATTCACAGCTGATCCTTCTTGCCAGGATTATCGTTATGGCCTCTGTGGTTTTTGATCTATTTACTTTTTTTTTTTTCCTTTTTCTTCCTTTTTTTTTTTTTTTAAAAAAAAACCCTTTTAAATAAAGTTTTATTTTCTAATATACATTAAACAATTTTCATGCAAAGCAGCAGTTGTGGAGACTTTCCAGACTTTCCAGGCTCCTTCTTTCCACATATGTTTGAAGAAATGATCCACCTTGCTTGGACTTTGATTGAGATGTTCCATCTTCTTCCCTTCCTGCCCTTTCAAACTGGACCCTGTATGTTTTTTGAGCACAGCCAGTCCTTGGGCCAGGCTCTGCTCTCTCCAGAAGAGCCTTGGGGGGTGTATCCAGTGCCTTCCTTGCTTGTTCTCCCTCCAGATTCCCGAGAGTCCGTGCGATCCTCTGCCCTTTGCTGTCCGTGACCTTTCTTCAGCTCTCGAAGGACATGGCCCCGATGAGTTGCTCTACTTTGTAAGCCAAGCGCTGCCTCCGAGCCTGCTCATCCTGCTCCAGGGCTCCGATGAGCTGGGGGAGAAAACAGGAAAAGAGGGAAAAAACAGAATCAGAGAGAGGGAGGGGGTGGGAGAGGTGGGTGGGCAGCAAGATGTGAGCAGCTCCAAGTGGGGAGGTGTGAAATCCCAATGAATAGCAGAGCAATTTGGCTGTTGTTGGTTTGTTGGCCCCCTCGATACCCACCCAACAAAACCCACTCTGGTGCCTTGGACTTCACATTTCTTGTCTCGTTTAGCAGGAAAGTGATGAGATTTTCCAACCCTAATGGGAAAATAGCCGTGGCGTTGTATCACAAATGGCTACACGCAGTTCAATGACAAAACCCTTCCGTTTCACGGACATAATTACAAAATCAGTTCTTCTTGCAGTGAAATGAAGGGGTGGAACAGATGGCGAGAACTTGGTTTCAAGTGATGCATTCATTAAAGGAGCTCAGGCTGCCAGCAAGCCTTTGCAAACAGGAGCCTGTGCCACGGCGCCAGGGATTTGGACCATCCAGTTCCCAAAGGACACCGAGGTTTCTGGGGAGCTTTGATGGGTCATGAATATTTTCCACTGCACTGGGTGCATGCCAGAGCTGAGGTATCCAGGTGTTCCCATAATATTTTAGCTCTCAATCCTCCAGAGCAGGATGCTGCAAGTGCAGCCAAACCCAAACCCCTCTGTTCATGAAGAGAGCAGCGGGGCAGGGGCGGCACCAGCCAGGGCCAGGCTGAATCCAGGGAAGGGAGGGCAAGGAGCTCTGGGAGGCAGCAGAAGGATCCTGACACAACCCAGCACCACATCTGCTCTGCCACACATGTGCCATGGGGCCCTATCGCCCCAGGGGACACAACCATGGACCAGGGGACATCATGGACCAGGGGACACCATGGACCAGGGGACACCACCATGGACCAGGGGACCCCAAAACTCCAGGGGACATCATGGCCCAGGGGACACAACCATGGACCAGGAGACACCATGGACCAGAGGACACCATGGACCAGGGGACACCATAACTCCAGAGGGACATCATGGCCCACGGGACACAACCATGGACCAGGGGCCACAACCATGGACCAGGGGACATCATGGACCAGAGGACACCATGGACCAGGGGACACCATCACTCCAGAGGGACACCATAACTGCTGTGGGACACCATCACTCCAGGGGACCCCATGGACCAGGGGACACCACCGTGCCCCAGGGGACACCATCACTCCAGGGAATACCATGGCCCTAGGAAACACCATGGCCCAGGGGACACCATCATGGTCCAGGGGACCATTGCCCAGGGGATGCCATCACTCCAAAGAACAATCATTGCCCAGGGGACACCATCACTCCAGGGAATACCATGGCCCAGAGAGCACCATTACCCAGGGGACACCACCATTGCCCAGGGAACACTGTTGCCCAGGGGACGCCATCACTCCAGGGGTCACCATTGCCTGGGGGGCACTGCTGCCCACACCCACCTCCTCGCTGTACTTGCTGACATAGGAGTAGATCTCGTTGAGTGCACTCAGCATGTTGAACTCCACGGCGTGCAGGCGTGACTGCTCGGCGAGGTAGGCATTCATGTCCTGGTCACTGATGGCCGGGAGCTTGGCAATGTCCGCGTAATACCTGCAGGAACGAGGGGTCAGGGGGGAAATGAGGAACAGGAAGGCTCCAGATGTCCCTGTTCCCCCTGGGATTCAAGTTAAGCTCTGCAGGGATAAGAACATCTTTTTGCTTTCTGTTTACATCCAGCCAAACAGGATTCTGGGCTGTAATGAGCTGACAACAAGAGCAGCGATGCTTGGCGGGGCTGAGAACCACCCAGCAGCATTGCTGATGGTCCCTGTGCTTCCCTTCCACTCAGGATGTTCTGTTCTGAGATCCATGGGGTGTCAGGCAGGACCAGAGCACCCTGCACCCGCTCCCAGGTGCTGCCCTCACCTCTCAACCCAGCTCTTGTAGCTGGGGATGTCCTTGGCGTACAGCAGCTTGTTGGAGGGGGAGTCCTTGCCCAGGCGGTGCTCCGAGGTGGAGCAGGAATCCATGAAGGTCTGAGCCACCACGGAGAGGCAGGCGTCCGTGATGCTGCCCTTGTGGATGTCGAACACAAACTGAGGGTTTTTGATCACGTTCACCCAGAAGCGGAGGGGGAGGCTGGGAGGGAAAGCGAGAAACGAAATGAAATGAGAAGGAAAGGCAAGGAAAGGGCACTCGCTGCGGATGGTGCTCCCAGGCAGAACACCAAGGGTGGGAAGAATAAGGGGAGAATTTAAACAGGAGCTGCGGCAAGGCCATCAAGCACCAGTTAACCCAGTGCTGCCCATCCAGGTGATGGATCTTGCCATGCCAGGGAGCCGCTCCGGGCTTGGATCCCAGATGGAGCACTGGAGATGAGGGGCAGGGCTGAGCTGGGCAGTTTGGGGGTTCTGGGGGAGCATCTGCAGGAGGAGCCCATGAGGAGGAGTCCCTGGGAGCAGGGCTGCAGTGTGGGGTGAGCTGGGGCAGCCCCGGTGCTGATCAGCACTGCCCAGCCACGCCGCGTTCCAGCCAGCAGCAGGAATCTCAGCCTTTGTCCCCAAATCCCGGGGCCTTTGCAATCAAAGGGGAATTATTATTCCTTTTTTTCTTCGGCTGTATAGCAGGATCAAAAAAGCAGCTGCTGCTTTCTATTACCTTTCAAGTCGCAGCTCTCTCTGTCTCTCCAGCTCGCTGAAGGCTGCAGCCTTAACTCTTGCAGTGCTGCAGGAGAGCAGCTCAGCCCCAGCCCCAGCCACCCCAGCTCCCTCTTCCAAACTTCCATTTGCTTGGAGCTGCTCCAGGGGCAGCCTTCTCCCACGTTCCCACCAAAATTCCCTTTCTGGAAATGCTGCAGCTCAGCTGAGATGGGGAGAAGGAAGGTCTAGGTCTGGTGGGGTCTAATGACTCTGGCTGACCAAACTCTGGTGATCATTGCTTTCTTTTTTCCCATAATTTCTTGTGATTCTAGAGTTTTTATCCCAGTAACTCCTTCTTCTAAGGCTTTAAATAAATTGTTTTGAGCTTCCCACTGCCTTAGCAGGGAATCAGCTTTTGCAGCCATGATGATTAGAGGCCTTTTAAACCACGAGGGACTCAGGGGAAAATACAAGGTCTTTAGGGAACAACCATTTGTTGTGCTTTCTTTTTCCTTTTTTGCAGAGGTAAATTTCCAACCCATGGAGGTCTTAATCCTAAAATAGCAGCAGAGGCAGAGATGTGAGAGCTCCCACTGTTTGGAGAGGCTGGACCATGCCTGAGGCATGCAAAGCTGGTTCCTTCTCGCTGTGCCACCTCCTGCTGATGCCCTAATGCTCCAGGTGCTTCCCAAAGTGACAGGAAAGGTGCAGCCACTGGGGCCCTGCTTCCCACCCTTTCCAAAATCCAGATGTGCAGATCTACAACCTGAGGGCAGCGTCCAGCTCCCACCCTGGGCAGAGGGCTCTGAGATAGCCAGGCTATCCCCCTTCCCTCCCAAATCAGGATATTTCAGGATTTTAGGATCCTGTGAGCAACACCCTGGCAGCCCAGCCCAGGCTCACACCCCGTGGGCAGCACAGCTTTGTGACATCAGTGGTCACAGGTGAGTGGCCCTGCCATGGGCTGGGGTTGGCACTTCCAGGATGGAGCCATTCCATCCATCCTGTATTCCAGAGGTGACAATCCCAGAGGTGACAACCCCAGACCACGGGATTGTCACCACCCTTGGGTGTCACCTCCACACCGCTTCATTCCTGGAGGTGACAACCCCAGACCATGGGATTGTAACCACCCTTGCACCCAATCCACATGGCTGCAATTCTGGAGCTGACAACCCCATAAATGACAACCCCAGACCATGGGAGCCACCACACTTGGGTGTCATCTTCACGTGACTCCATTCTGGAGCTGACAACCTCAGACCACGGGAGCCACCACCCTCAGGTGTCACCTTCACACGGCTCTGTCCTGGAACTGATATCCCCAGAGGTGACAACCCTAGACCATGGGATTGTTACCACCCTCAGGAATCACTTTCACATGGCTCCATCCTGGAGGTGACAACCCCAGAGGTGACAACCCCAGACCATGGGACTGTCACCATCCTTGGACGTCACCTCCGCACGGCTCCATTCCAGAGGTGACAATCCCAGTGGTGACAACCCCAGACCATGGGAGCCACCACCCTCAGGTGTCACTTCACACGGCTCCATCCTGGAACTGACAACCCCAGAAGTGACAACCCCAGACCATGGGATTGTTACCACCCTCAGGTGTCACCTTCACACGGCTCCACCCTGGAGGTGACAACCCCAGAGGTGACAACCCCAGACCATGGGATTATCACCACCACCCTTGGACATCACCTCCACACGGCTCCATCCTGCTTCAGGGCTTGGCTGTTCCTGACCCTTCCCTAAACAATTCCCCACCTCTTTTTTTTCCCCCCAGAACCACTGAGCACTGAGTGTGTCCCTGTTACCAGTTGCTCTTCCAGGTGTGCCGGACGTCGGTGTCGTGGATGCCGTGCTTGTCCGCCTGCTCGTCCAGGAAATCAAACATGTACTTGATGGCGAGGGGCAGGGCGCTGCCGCGGTGCACCGTGCTGAACAGCGTCTCAAACAGGTCATCCACGAACTTCTGCAGCGTGCCCTGAGGGCAGGATAGCAAATCAGACAGCTTCTACCATTTTTATTAATGTAATTTTATTTGGGGGTTTGTTCACCCTCTGTTCAAGGTGGGCAGTTGAAGTTTTCTTCTTGTTTCACAGAGACTTTGGGAATTTCTGGGTGAGGCCTTATGGGCCACAATCAACAAGAAGGAGATTCCCAGAGCCAGAAGATACAGAGTGGAGAAATGAACATTCAGAAACATCACCCCCTTGTGTGATCAGAGACACCTGGTCTGGGAAATGATTGATTAGAGAACTAAAGCATCAGGACCAAATTAACATTGAATGGATCAATAAACAATAGGAGATCGATTACCAAGAATTGTGTCATTTAGAAGCAGTGAATGTGAATTTCTTTGGAGGTTTTATGTAGAAATATGTGAAAAATGAGGTAAAAACCCATGTGTGATGGGATGATTTTCACTGCACAACCCAGTGGATGAAATAATTTCTATTGTACATCTTGGCCAGAATAAAGTAACACCTAATTCTCTAATACTGAATTGATGTTGTTGGGGAGTTTCTGTTTTTCCTGCAGTTTTAGTGACAGGAGCAGCAGTCCAGGGGGTGAGGGGAGGGAAGGCACTCCCCTGGTCAAGCAGCAGTGGCAGGAAGGGACACCAGATGTTACCAGCCTCAAAAATGCCACCACAGATCCCCAAAAATGCCACCACAGATCCCAAGGAAATAACCAAGTTCAGGGTCTTTTCGAAACACTGCTGAAGGGGGAAAGCTCCAGCCTGCAGCTACTCACTCATTTACTCCTCATTTCTAACCTGAAACAATATTTTTTTTTTCCTTTTCAAAGCACAGCTGTGTTATCCACACCGATGAGCACGTGGGGAAAGGCAGGAAAACCGTGTCTGGTCAAGGAAATAGGTAAATATTTCCAGACACTGCTGCGTTCACCAATTTGTGTTTTAACACCGTGAAAAAAAAAATGGAGAATTGCAGCCATTGCCTGGAGCGTGGGGAAATCTGGGGCTGTGTTTCTGCTGCTTCAGGACTCTCCCAACCCCAGGAAAACCCAGCCAGCCTGAGCAGCATCAGGGGCTGCACAGGACCCCTGGAGGAGCCTCAGGTGCATTCCCCAGGTGAATCCAGCTCAGTTACCTTTGTAGCCAGCAGCCTGGTCAGGTAGATCTCAGACACCATCTTGCTGCCCCGGTCTCCTTCCTTCTGGTCGCCGTGGTCGTGGTTCTTGACCAGGTGCCAGACCTTGACACCACTCTCCAGGTCAGGGGTGATCATGGGCGCTCGGGAGCGGAGGCTGTCGGGGCTCCCGGTGTAGCGGAACGTGGAGTCTGAGCCAGGGGGAGAGGCTGGTCACACTCCCAGCAAAACCCTTTGTCATGGGTGTCAAATGTCACCAAAACTCTGTGTTCTGTCACCACCTGATCAAACTGGGGTGTGGGGTAATTGTCTGTCAATTGCCAACTGTCAATAAACCAGCTGGGGCAGTTTTGTCTCCTCACAACCCATCCTCCCTCCAGGCAGAGATCTTCTGCTCATGGGTCAGGGAGTGTCACTGAGAGAATTCCATCAGCCATTGGGAAATGCTCCAGCCATGGGGAGGAGCCAAGAATTCCTACCTGGATAAAAATCTGGGAGTTGGGACATCAAGTATTCCTACCTGGATAAAAATCTGGGCGTTGGAACCCCAAACATTCCTACCTGGATAAAAATCTGGAATTTGGGACATCAAGTATTCCTACCTGGATAAAAATCTGGGAGTTGGAACCCCAAACACTCCTACCTGGATAAAAATCTGGGGTTGGGAACACCAAACATTCCTACCTGGATAAAAATCTGGGAGTTGGAACCCCAAGCAGCCTTTCCATTGGATTCCCAGAGGAACACCAGCCCCATCTCCCACCACTGGACCTTCAGTGACAAACTCCACTTTTCTCCAGGAGCATCCCTGCACCAGAGCCACATCTGCCACTGGGACTGCAGCCACCATGGGATGGCACTGCCACCAACCCCTGACACACAGGGGACAGCTGGGATCCTGACTCTGTCACTAGGATTGGTTTGTTTGTTTGTTTATTTGTCTTACTGCATGTGTTTTTTTGTTTTACTGTTTATTTTAGTTCCCCCAATAAAAATCTGTTATTCCTATCCCCATATCTTCGCCTGAGAGCCCCTGAATCTCAAAGTTATAATAACTGGGAGGAAGGGGGTTTAAATTCTCCATTCCAAGGGATGCTCCTGCCTTCCTTAGCAGCCACCTGGCATTCAAACCACGACACCCTTTTGCACCTCCTTCAGTGCCCTCAACATATCTGATAATGCCCAAATCCCTGCCACTGTTTTTTTGGGGATTTTTTTTTTGTTTTTTTGTGGGGAGGTGAAACGGAAAAGCACCGTGGTTTTGTTTTGCGCGTGTTCTCATTCTGCGCCGTCAAAATTTGGTGTTTGCCAGAAATCTCTGTCGGTCTCTACTCAGCAAAAAAACTCAGAATTGAGCCTTTTTTTTCCTCCCATACACAGTCTTTCCTGCCCCATTCCCATCCTTTCCTGATGTGAATTCCTAATCCAGCTCCACACAGAAATGCTCCCCGAGTCACAGCTCACACACATCAGCCCCGGGCACCGACTCCTGCAGAAGCAGAGCCCTGGTTTTGGGGTTTTGTAAATAATGAGGAGCTGCCCAGCACAGCCAGCACAAAGGGCAGGAGAAACTGCTGAGCTGTTCCTTGAGGCTTTCAGGAGAGCAGTGAGGACTCAAACTGAGCATCAACAGCAAAGCCTGAGGCCAGTCCTGCACCCTGTGCCATCCCAGCATCCTGCTGTCCCTGCAGGGAAAAGGGAGCTCAGAGCCCACCAGACAACTTTCCTTTAATTGCTCAGAAACCATGGGGGATGTGGCACATTTATTTATATATTTCACTTCCTAAAGAATGTTCCTCCCTGGATCCCCAGCATCTCCAGGATGAGACACGTGGCTGAGGAGACCAAATGTGCCTTGCTGGATTTTTCCTCCTGCTTCATTCCTTTGTTCTCTGGGAATCTCAGTGCATTTTCTCAAGTTTAGCCTTCAGTTCACTGCTCACCCTCCTCGCCAGGAGTGAGGGGATCGATCGTAAATCAACTGAGGGAAATACTCAAGTCATTACCAAAGTAGCTGGATTTTCATCCCTGATTAAGGCTTAGATAAATGAGTGCTCCAACTGATATAATTAAGGAGACAGACAGGGGGACAGCTCAGGAAGCATGCTGTAATTCTATTTTTAAACATATCTCTGTGCTGATGTATAACAGGGGAAGTAAATAAGTACCTAATTTAAATTCTGCCGGCACAATTAGAAATATTAATCTTAGCATGAGCAATGATCACTCATATTGGTGCTTTGCAAAAGCTTTTCCAGCTGACAGAGATCAATGAGCACTGAGGGCTCAGGTTGTGAGACCCAGCCTTGGTTTTTCCATCACCTGGGCTATGGGATATATTGGACACTTGTGGGCCTACACCTTGAAGGAAGAAATGCTTTTTCTCCTAGTTTTTACCTCAGGACTCCCTTGGTTTTGGCTCCCCAGAACACTTGCTCGAGATAAAAACCAACATTATTTTGGGAGCTAGAAACAAGAGGAGGAGATGGGTTTGTCAGGAGAGTTTTTGCTGGTATAACACTCTGTGAAATGAACGATAATGAAAGATCAGCACTCCAGAGATTTTGCCACTGCTGCCTTTTATGGAAGTCTATTATTACAATTATTGTGGATTTAGTGTTCCAAGCGTGCACCTGGCACCTTGCAGGCTCATTTTCTCAGGCTGCAGAATCTTCAGGGACCCTCTGGAATGTGCTGAGCCCTTCTATTATGCAAATCAGGAATTCCCAGGTGTGCACATCCTTGCACTCTGCTAAGATTGCCCTTCCCCATTTGTGACCCATTAGCTCAGAGCTCAGGATCCTGCACTTGGGGAGGAAACAGGGGGAGGACTCAGCTTTATCTGTGGTGCAGCTCAGGGCCAGGAGCTCAAAGATCCTCTCCTGCATCACCCAGCCCCTCTGAGCCCTCAGAACTCTCCCAGTTCCCCCATTCCCAAAGGCTGCTCCTCTGCTTGGCATTTCCTTTTCCCTCCTCTCACCTTTCCTGGTCCTTTTGCTGTTCCCACAGCTGGAAAAGCCTTTGCAATCCCAAACCAGCAGCCAAGGGTGCTTTTCTGTTTGGATTTACATTCTTTGGGGGAAGCTGCTGCTTAAATCCCAGAGTCTGTTCCATGAGCCATCCCTGCCCACCCCATTTCTCACCGTATCTGCTGATTGATGTCCGGGAGATGCTGGCAGAGGCAGGAATATTGTAGGAAGAGGTTTGTTTGGGAACCAGAGCCACCACGGAGCGGTCTGACACCTGGGGAGGCAAAGCAGGGGCAGGTCAGGGGCATTCCCTGTCCACTCTGATCCAGGAAATCCTGGGAAGGGCAGTCAGGACACAATCCCAGCCTGGCTGAGCCCTGTGCTGGGTCATGCTCCAGCAAAAGCCTGAAGGAAATGAGGGATAAATCAAAAGACGTGGTGAAGATGCTTTTGGTCGTTCTGATTTAAGATTATGCCTTACCCAATAAAAATGAGAATCTCAAGAATTGTTGTGATCCAATTAAAGTAACAATGCAGAGGGAATAAAAGGGCTGTAATAACGTTATGGGCCATAAAACATTCCTATTAAACCATTTTTTATTTTAGCAGTTTTTACGAACTTTAAAAGTTTGATTTACAGCGGAGCAAGTCATAAAGCCATCTTTCAGGGTATTTAATTGTTATCCCTTTACTGCTCCAGAGAAGGAATTAAACACTGGGAAGTCAAACTATAAATGAACATTAGCACTAACAAGGTTTTGTTACAGCAGATTTTAGTAGCCATGTTTAATTTTATCCTCCCTATAAATCTGGTAGTCACTGGAAGTTTTCTAACTTATTCCCCTTAATTAAGGATCTGCAGGTTTCCAGGGAATGGGCCTGAGTGGCTTTTAATTTTGAACTTGTGACCTGTGGTGCAGCACAGTGAGGGAGCAGAGAGTCCCCACGTCCTGCCAGGGCCCTGCAGACACTTTTTAGAGGCTCAGCATGAAAGAAATGCCTTTTGCTGCTGCAGGAATTGCTTTTTGGGGCTAAATCCTACATTATCTGCCAGGAGTCTCGTGATGGACTCAGCTCTGACCCTGTGAACAGAGGGGTTTTTGCTCCAGGGGTTTGTACACTGTCTGCAGCACCAAGGTGAGCTGCACACAATGACCTGTGCTGCCTCCAAGGCTTTGAGCTCCATCCAGATGAAAGGTTTCATGGAAATCCAAATTATTACTATTGCTGGTGATAGTGGAAATAATAGTTACTTGTGTTAAATGACACAAAAGTGAGATTTTTCTAAGCAAAACACTCCAAACACCTCCATTATTTCCTTTGCTGCTCCTGCCTCACTTCACCCCATTTATTTAGTCAGTGGAAGAAGTGATCAGTGCTGATATTATTTTCTTAGGCTGTTATTAGCTGCCACTTCAGCTCCATTTCACCAGGGAGGAACCCGAGCCCAGGGTGCTCCTGTGCCGGATCCACTTCCACCAGGGCTGTGCTTAACTGGGAGGGAGGCACTAAAAATTCCACACACACACACACATTAAAGAGCCCTCTCACTCTGTAAATTTTGGGTGGAATGGCTGCTGTCAGCTCAGCCCCAGCAGCTGCAGGCCAGCCTCAGGTGGAGCACGCGTTCGCTCCCACTGCACCCCCGGGACACGCTCCGAGCTGCCTGGCTGCTTTATGACTTTATAAATATTCTGATTATTCTACAAGCTGGGGCACAAAACACTTTAAAGACAGGGAAAAGAGAGCCTGGGAGGGGAAGAAGGGAGCCCAGGCCATGGAGCTGTGTCTGCATGGGGCAGCGAGGATGATTCTAGCTCCGCACCCACACCGCCCTCGCCTCCTCAGCCTCATTTTCCACCCAAACCTTCCCTTTCTCCTTCTAATTTTTCATTTAAAGCAGTTTCCTGATCTCCTGGCCTCTCCAGACTCGAAGGGGCTGACAGGTATTCATGCTCTGCTGCCTCTGAGTTAACCCTACGTGAGCCACTGTAAATCATTCGATATTAAATTCAGGGTTTCATTTTTCCTGAGTGAAACCACACGGGGTAAGACTCTCCCATGGAGTTTAATAGCCATGAAGCCAAAAGGATACGACACAAATGTAATACAATTCCTTGCCATGTGTAACAGCTCCAGAGAATTTAACAAAGAATTACACTTATTTAAGCTACACATCTATTTTTATAAATGAAGAAATAAGCAGGAGGTGCACAGTTCTCTCTATAATTTCATAAAGTGCTTCAAAACTATTAGAAAGGTGAATATTTCTCTTTAATTCCAATTTGGGTTTTGTATGTGAAGGCTTCCCATGAAAAACGTATTTGATCAGTTAATGTATTTTTGTGATTCTAATGGAGGGAACAAAAGCAACATTGTCAAAATCCAGCATGCATGTGTGGAGCAGGGAAACCCTTGGGATTAAATAACCACCCCCAAGGCACAGGGAGGAGGAGGAGGAGGGTGGTTTGGAACCCTGGAGCTGCTGTGGGGCTGTGGGGAATGGATGCTGGGAATCAGGAGCAGGGAATTGAGGACCAGGAGGGTTCTGCCCCCTCCTGCTGCCCCCCAGGTGCCAGCTCCTGTCCAAGGGACACACCTGGAGCTGCTGGAACCTGGGCTGAGCACCTCCCAGCACCAGCTGCAAACCCAGGGATCTCCCTGCCTTTAGAATAGAATAAAGACAAAACAGCTCAGAATGAAAGATGGGCAGTGCTTTGCAAAGCAGCTTTCATTTCTTTCCTAGATAACTAGAAACCATCTTTTACCACTCCTCTGGAAATCCACATTTATGTTAACAGCTCGAACCACACCTGGTTCAGGTGTCACACTCCTGTTAAACAGTGAGACAGCAGCACTTGGAACTCTGGTGATTTTATACCCTCTTAAAGCTGGGCCTTTACCCAGGGATCTGTTTCATTGTGTAGTCCTGGAACATCTGTATTTTTGATACCTAATAAAAACTTACTCCAACAGAAAAAAAAAAAAAAAACCCAACCAAAAAAACCAAACCCAAACTGGCAAGAATAAAGAGCAAAAATAATAAATAAATAAATATTGCTGTTAGATTTTTGCAAAAGCCTCGCCTTGACAGAATTTCTGCTGCAGTGAAAAGAATTTGGCTCCTCTTTAATGACTGAGACAGCTCAGCTGGGCTGAGCAGAGCTCGGGCCAGAGCAGGCAGACTCACTCGTGTCATTACCTGGCTGCATGTTTGGCTGCCAACTTCTCCTTTCTTCCAGAGCAAACCTGACATTCAAATGGCAGCAAGAGCTGCAGCATCTCTAGTGCTGCGAGGATTTTGTTTATTTTAAGGGGAAGCTTTTGGCTCAGGTTTTCCCACAGGCACTGGAATGGAAGTGCTCCCTCCCCCAGCAGCCAGCACACATCAGACAGGCACAGCTTTCACTTGTGACTTCCTCACGATGACTTTTAAAGATCAAGGCATAATAAAGTCTCCCTGCTTCCCTGCATGTTGGTTAATCCCTTGCAACTGTCAGGTAAAACAGATTTTTAGGAACAATGGAATTAATCTGCGCAACTCCTCTGACATTTTTCGGTAATCTGTGTTTAAATCCTGGGGGCTGCTTGGAGAAGTTGACCCTGGAGGTGCTTTTTAACATGCATTGTGCATATTGATGGCACTCTCCTGATTGCAGGGCTCCTGTCAATACTGGCTCCCATTCAAGTCCCCCAGCGTGAGTCAGGCTGATGGACTGGAGATGCTGGATAAACAGGGAGAGATGCCAGATTAAATACTAAACACTTCTGGGGAGGTGCTGATGGACAGGAGTAGGTTACAGGCCCCAATTAATGCAGTTATCCTGTGCTGCAGACATGCTGGGAGGGAAAGCCTTTGATTCCCTGCAGCCAAACCTTCCTCAGCCCCTCCTTACCTCTCTTCCCATCTTTTGCTCTGATTCCCTCTAACCAAACCTTCCTCAGC
>JAGMWU010000028.1:1351234-1372947 GCA_018697195.1 Certhia americana
TCTTCCCATCTTTTGCTCTGATTCCCTCTAACCAAACCTTCCTCAGCTCCCTCCTTACCTCTCTCCCCATCTTTTGCTCTGATTCCCTCTAACCAAACCTTCCTCAGCTCCCTTTCTTCACATTTTTCAAATTTTAAGGAGCCCTTTCCAACAGAGTCTGCCCTATCCACAAGCTAGGGATGGCAAGAATTCCTTAGGCCTTCTCACCCACCCTGTCTGAGCATCTTCACTGCCTGGCTCCTCTTTGTGCCTCCCCTGCTGCACTCCAGGCTGTCCCAGACCCCCAGACAAAGTCCTGAGCCCCCCGTGCTGCCCTCCCCAAGCCCCTCATCCTCAGCAGTGTCAGCTCAGCCCCTGCACTGCTCCCTCTGCCTCTCTCCCACGGCTGGCAGGTTTAATTTAGCCAATTTTCAACTCTGCTGCTTCCCTTGAGCTCCGTGTCAAGGTTGCTTTCCCCCCTAATGCTAAAGCACATGGAGCCCTTCTGGTTTATCACACAAACGTGACCTCCCTGGCTGTCTGGGCAGAGGAGACACTTGGGAATTAGGTTCCTGCTGTTCTGTTCCCTGCTGGCAGTTCTCTGGGGGCTGTCAGAGGGGCTGCTCCCTCACCTGATAGTGCACCAGGGTGTTCAGGCGCTTCCAGTCCCCCTCGATCTTGGTGGTGATGTCTTCATCCTGCAGCACCACCCGGGCAATCCGGCCCTGCCGCCACTCTGGGGAGAGGGGAAAGCCACGGTCAGGGGGGGACAAACTCTGCAAACCCCACCAGGAATTACCCCTGTGATCATCCCCTCCCAGCAGGCAGGGCAGCTCCTACCCAAATCCATGTCGACAGCTCTCGGTCTTTGGGAATAGGGGACGTTTTTGTACACGGCGTCCAGGATCTTCTCCTTGACTTGGGTGATGGTGTCACAGTTCAGCACCTTCACAGGGATCTCTGGGCTGTTCTCGTTGTCTGGGTTCACACAGTTCAGGATCTGCAAGAGAGCCACACCATGCTCTAAAGGAGAAGTGTAACCACCTACCACAACAACCTCTTCCCATAAAATAACTCCATACAGCCCTAAATGCATCACTGCTATTACATCTATAATATTTAAATAATTCCTGCTGACAGGAGAGCCCTGGATATCCATCTTCACTGGACAGGAAGGCAATGCCCAGAGCACAGGGAGATCAAACATTCCCCTCACACCTGCCTTCCCAAACCTGCAAACTGGGGACACACCTGCCTGGGACACGGGTCCTCATTACCCAGGCAGTGCCCTGATCCCTGCTTCGAGGGCCAGCACAGCTGAGGGCCAGCAGGATTCCTCACTCACCAGGGTCTTGTACTCGATCTGCTGCCGGATGAGTTTGTCCTCGCTCAGGGAGTACCGTGCCTCCCCCGTGATGGCATCGATGGGACCCTTTTCCATCTGCTGCTTGATGGCACAGTAGAGCATGAACAGGGGCTCTCCAGCACATTCCTGCACGACAGGAGCACACCTGAGCTCACCCAGGGTGAAGGTGCCTCTTTTCCAGGACTCCCAGCCCAGTTTGGCACAGGTTTCTCCCACTGACTCAGCCCTTAGCACATGAGCTGGCCCCCCAGCAGCTCCTGGGGAGCACAGCCAAACCCGTGAGCTCCACTGCTCCATGGCTGTGTTGTCTTTGGCAGGGTAAATCCCTCCTGAATCTAGATGGCTGTAAAAAAATGGAATTTGAGATCTCCATCTCACTGTTCACTCCCCTGGAGCAAATTCAGTGGGGTTTCCAAAGCCACAAATTCAGTTAAAACCTTACATGGGAGCTGAGGCACGATGATGTGGGAGTTTCTCTTTGGTACCAAAGAGGTGTAACAGAACCTGAACCTCCTTTACAAGGAAATTATTCCAGGACACCTGAGGCTTGGGTGTTACACTATGACATGAAATGAACACACACATTCACTACAACTCTCTTTACAGAGAAAGGAGGAAAAAGAGGGAATTTATTTATTGTGTGACCTCTATTCCAAAGGTGACCAGGGATTGGAGGGTGAAGTTGTCACCTCTCCAATTACATTGGTCAAACCAAGAGTCTATCCATTCTGTCCTCCTCTAGAAAGGAATGTAAGCCAATCATTGTTTATGTGAAAGTGTTTGAGAACTTTACTACGAGAATGCAAAACATCAGAAGGCTGAGAAAAATATCAGGGTGACACTTGGGGAAGGCTGTGAGCCCAGAACAAATTTCCACCTCTCTCCTTCTTTGCTACTCTATCTTTTGGAGCCTGATGGAAGAGTTTCACCCCGGGGGTGGCTGGAGGGTGAGACAGCAGAGCAGCAGCGCTCTCCTCCTCCTCCTCCTCCTCCTCTCCTTACCTTGAGGAATCTGTGGAGCAGGAAGGCAAACCAGTTCGTCAGCATCTTCTCAGCCACAGACTCGGTCCTGGGGGGGCAGGAGGGCACACATCACACACGGAGCCCCCAGAGCCGCAGCTGGCACAGCACCCAGAGCAGCAGGATGAGGACATCGCTGTCCCTGTCCCAGCTGCCAGCCCATCACAGCCCCGCCGGGGCTGGTGACAGCGAGCCTGGTGACACTCAGCTCCTCGCACGTGGTGCAAATTACAGCCTGGCTCAGTAAATCACTGGGATTTACAGCAGCTCCTGGCAATCAGGGACAGCCGAGTGACAATGGCAGGGAAATTGCAGCTTTCTCCCCAGTCCCTCCCAGTGTCCTCTCCCCACATTGTGCCCGAGATTATCTCTAATTTAAATACAATGGCTTCTAATGGTAGTTTTTAACTCTGCCCCTGCAGGACCCAGAGGTTTTCCTTAAAGCTGCACAGCCCCTTTTCCTTGGATGGGATGGCTCTGGGGGTCCAGAGGGGCTGCTGTGCTGCAGCCTGGCCACCTGTGACCATGTCCATGTCCATGTCCATGTCCCTGGCCACCTGTGACCATGTCCCTGGCCACCTGTGACCATATTCATGCCCCTGGCCACCTGTGGGCTTTTCCTGGCTCAGCACCACCAGCCTTCCCCTCCTCAACACCAGGATCTGGTCCAAGTTCCAGCAAGGAAAGAGGGATGAATGCAATTCCCTGCATCCTTTCCTCTGGGGACTGATCCCTCTGCCCTCACCACGACCTGCAGATGTCACATCTCACTCCAGACCCATTTTCCCCATTCTTCCCCCTAAATGAGGGAGAGCCTCTTGCTGTGAATCCCCACAGCATTCCGAGGGCTTGGAATTACAGGCACACACCAAAGAAGCACAGGGCTTGATTCCAAAGCCAAGCAGATCAAGAATAAACAGGAGCCAGAGATTTCAACAAACAAAAACTGACACCAGTCAGCCAACAGACCTGGGGTCACATCATCCATCATCTCCTAGGATGGCAACATCTGCCAGGAATTCGTGAAAATGTCTGCAGATCCCCAAAGAATTTAAGCCTGAATTGATTAGCTGCCTAAAAATTCATCCTACAAATTGACACACACATCGTTCTCCTGTTTGAAATATTTCAGGCACCCAATTAAAGAGGAGAAGCACCAGCACCCTTCCAAACAGCCCTAAAAAATGGAGAGGCAGTGACACAAGCCACAGAAGAGGTGAAAAACTCAGAAAATAATACATTCAGGGCTTCAGGGGGAATATTAATTTAATAAACTACTTTGTTAATAGAATATTAAATGAAGAATTAGCAAGTGTCCCAATTAGTCCTCCCAGTGAAGCTGCTGCGTCCTGTCCCTGTGGGCTGCTTGTGGCCTGACACCAGCTCTGCAAAAAACACTGAAATGTGGAGGGACAGGGAAGCTGGGGCATGGGATGGGATGGGATAATGGGATGGGATGGGATAATGGGATGGAATCCATGGGATGGGAAGGGATGGGATGGGATAATGGGATAATGGGATGGGATGGGATAATGGGATGGGATGGGATGGGATGGGATGGGATGGGATGGGATGGGATGGGATGGGATAATGGGATGGGATGGGATGGAATACTCCAGGCCTGGCTCTTCCCTTTTATTTCTTTTTCAGAAATACCAGATCAGCTGAACGGAGAAGCACAAAGAAACACCTGGGAGCATCCCTGTCCAATCCCACTTCTCCTGATGTTCCAGCACTGAATCTCCTCCCAGCACAGCCTGACCATGAGATATTTGATATTGATGGTGCTGGGGACAGCCAGCAGTGGAGTCACTGTTGGGTCCATCCTCACTGCCCTGTGCTGGCTGGGAGAGGGGCAGCTCTCAACATCCCTGGCTGCTGGGAAGGACTGCATGGAGCATCCCTGCCCTCCTCTGCCTTGGACATGGGAAACTGCCTCACAGCCTGGCCTTTCTCCTGCACACAGAGCCCCCGAATCTGCTGAACCCCCAAATCTGCTGCCAGGTTTTGAGCTGCCCCTACCAGCACCGCTCTTCACCCCTGCCGGCCCCTGGATGCTGTTAAAGATGCTGCTCCAAAAATAAAAAATAAGCTCCTGGAGATCACCAAGGCAGAAGACAATCCCTAAACTTGGAGCAAACCCTTCTCATGCTGGCCACAGGAGGAGGGCACAGCATAACCCAGAGATGATTTTCCTGATGCCAGCACCCGGCCTTGGCTGCTCTGCTGGCTTCCTGAGGCACCGGCAAGAAAACAAACCTAAACAAAACGAGCTGAGAGAACCTCAAAAATAAATATGTGTTTTATTAATTCTCCCTGCTCTATGTAGGTCTCCAAACTGCTGTTGCCAGCAACCAGAGCAGCTGTTTGATTTAACGTCAACTTTCTTGCTGTCTCCCGCGAGGGGCAGTCGTGGAAGAAAGAGAGAGGGGAAAGCGAGGAAGAAAGAGGGAAAGAACTGAGTGTCAGTTATCAACTGCTGCCACCAGAGAGCTCAAAACATTTTAAAAAAGAGTGTTTCACTTCATGGCTGATCACTCCTTATTAAGTCAGAGCAGGGAGTTTCAGTTTGGGCTGGAACAGCCAGGCACAGGGTTGGGATAGGTGTCCAGCCTGAGGTTTAATAGGACCCGGAGCATCAGGATTATAGGAACAAAGCTTTTAAACTAAAAGGGGAGTAGATTCAGACTGGATATAAAGCAGGAATTTTTACAAGGGTGATGAAACACTGGTCCAGACTGCCCAGATTGGTGGAAGATGCTCCATCCCTGGGAAGATCCAGGTTCCCTGTGCAATGGGTAAATCCTGGGGCAGGACTGACAGCCCAAAGGACAGACAGCCCAAAGGACAGACAGCCCACGGCCCTGACTCCTTGCTGGCAGAGCAGGGAGGATGGGGCACAGCTTTTATCACCATCCCTGTATTTTTTGGAGCACCAGGAAAAGTCATTATTGATGGCTGAGGCAGAAGACGCCTTCCCAGCGACTTGTCAAACCACGGGGGAAATTAAGGCGGCTTCCTTTGCCAAGATGAGTTATTGCCTCCGCAAACACGGCCAGATTTAAAGCAATTTCCTGTCAAGTATATTCATTGTGGCTGCAGGGACCCCTGAAATTTTGCTGGAGCTGTGAAATCCTCCCCTCTCTCCAGCGTGATGCCAGCAGAGCCCCAGCACAGCCGACGGGCAGCACTGGCCAAGCCAGGCTCTGCAGGACCCCCAGGGATGTGGAGAACAGGGGGAGCCTTTCCTTTGTGCCCACTGTTATGCCCCACATTAATGCACGTTTTTTCCCCTATTTTCTTGCATCCACTTCCCAGCTCTGCCTTGGGTGAGTTGCTCAATCTATCCTGGAGTTCCTGGCCCAGCTGTGGCACACAAATGTTGCTCTCCAGCCAGGCAGAGATGGTTTGAGACCTTGTCCAGACATCTGTGAACTCCCAGAGTAGGGCTAAACCCTGTCCTGGAGACAGGTGAGGAAATGGATGGGAATCCTCCACGGAGAGCAGTGATTCCCTTCAAACACCAGCCCCTGCAGAGCCCTCAGATCACAGAACCTGGTATTAATGAGCTTTGAAAAGACCTCTGAGAGCATCGAGTCCAATTTGAGCTCAATCCCCCCCTTGTCAACGAGACCAGACCATCCAGAGACTGCACCACCTCCCTGAGCAGCCTCTCCCACCCCTTTCCCTGAAGGAATTCCTCCTTGAAAATGTGGGGCTGACAATTCTGTGTCTCTGAAATTGTGTAGCTGAAGGCCTGTCAGGATCCTTTCATTCCTAGGGAAAGCTTCTCACTTTCCCAAGAGAAACTGTGTAAACATATTCTCCAAACAATATTCTTTCTCAAAACAACAAGTGGTGTTTTTTCATCCTTGTTTTCCGTAATATAGAATATATTGTTTCTCTCACTTAGCCAACGGTAATTGGGAAGGTGGTGTTCCCATTCACCAATCACTTTCTACTTACTGAAGTATATACTTATATAAAGTGCTCTGTTTTGTTAATAAATATTCCTCTTTCCAGCCTTCTGATGAACTTATTTGGAGCCTGTGTGTTCCTGTTCATAAATAACAGCGACACTAAAGCCTCCCCAGCGTGGCTGTGCCAGCCCCGCGGGGCCCGGCCCCGTTCTCACCTGCGCAGGAGCAGCTTGGGGTGGTTCTTGTTCTCCAGGTTCTTCTCGATGAGGTCTGAGAGCAGCTGTTTGAGGACATCAGTGGCGTACTCCAGCTTGCCCTGCAGCCCCGTCATGATCAGCGAGGCCACGTTGCCGCGGTCCCGCATGGAGAAGCTGCGCTGCAGCTCCAGCGTGCGGATGAAGGTCAGCAGGAACACCTTGTTGTTGATCAGCTGGGCGAAGAGCTTCAGGGCCTTCTCCACGCTCTGCTGCCCGTTCCCTTGGACCTGCAGGAGGAGAGCGAGGCCGCCAGCTGTGGCACGGGGGGACAAGGAACGGGATGGCAGCGCCAGCTCTGGGGGAGCCACAGGAGCAGGGGATGATTTTGGTGGGAAGGGACATTGAAACTCAGCTCATCCCACTCCCCTGCTATGGGCAGAGACACCTTGCACTATCCCAGGGTGCTCCAACCTGGCCTCAGACACTTCCAAGGATCCAGGAGGAGCCCCAGCTTCTCTGGGCACCCTGTGCCAGGGCCTGCCCACCCTCCCAGGGAATAATTTCTTCCCAATATCCCATCTAACCCTACCCTCACCATCCTTTCAGATCCTAGACTGTGCTGGGAGGCCTCCACACAATTTTCTCTTCTCCAGACTGAACATTTCCACCTCTTCCAGCCTGTTCCAATCCCCTGAGCAACTTCCTGGCCTCTTCTGGGCTTGCTCCAGCAGTCCCATGTCCGTCTCACATTCAGAAGTGTGCACAGGATGGTTTACCCTTGGCTGTACCCATCCCTCAGGGTCTCAGCATCCCTGGATGTGGTTTCTGGTCCATCTTGAGCAAACCTCCCCCTCCACAGCTCCCTTGAATCCTGGCTGGGAGCTGCACTCTGTGCACGCCATAAAGCAGCAGCTTTGAGCCTAACGGCCCCAGAAATGACACCCAGTTCTGCTTGTTCTGCACAAAAAGTGACACTCTTGTAAGTAAATTAAATACTAATTTAGACTATTGCTTTATTATGGGCCAAGTGTAAAAAATTAATTGAGGCTTTCAGCCAGTTGCAGATTCAAGTAATTCATTAGAAGTGAAAATGATGAACTGCACCAAGCAACTCTTTACCAAACATCTTGGAGAGTTATGTATTGGTTTTACTAACGTTACATAATTAAGCAACTGTGTAATTGGCAACACATTTATCACTTCTGCAATTCTGTTTTTCATGAGTGAAAAAGAAGCATTCATATTTGTTTGCTAGAGCATCAGCTTCTTTGGCAACTCCAACAGCAAACATAATGCATGGAGCTGGAAAACTCGGAGCAGGAATGGGCTGGGAGAGGCTGCTTCTGGTTTAACAACACCACAGCGACTGCTTGATGCTGGTGGCTGAGGAAAGGAACCCAAATTACTGCTTTAATGGTGGGAATTGCCTGCCTGGAAAAGGAATCCAGCCCTAGAGCAAGCAGGACTCCTCCCTCCTACATCCAACACAGGTCTGTGCAGAGGAAACAGGATTTTAGGATTTTTTTTGGGCAATCCCAGTCTCTGAAAAGCTGAGCTGAGCCTCTGGACATCCTACAAGGAGGATGGCAGCTCCATCCCAGGGTGGGGATCACAGCTCCATCCCAGATGTGAGGTGACATTTATGAAGCCCCCCCCCTTTTTTTTTGTCCCTCTCCCAGGTGAGCAGGGCCCATCTGCCAGGTGCACTGATGGACCCTTGAACGTTCCCCATTCCTCTGTATTCCCAGTGAACGTTTTTTATGGATTTTTACACATCCCGGTTGGAAAACCAGGGAGATGGAAGTGCTTGCTCAGAGGCTGGAATGCCTGGGCATTCTCCTTGCCCTCCTGTGGACATGAGAGGGAACAGCAGCAGGATGATTCGGGCAGGATGATTCGGGCAGGATGATCCAGGCAGGATCTCCAGGCAGGATGCTCCGGACAACCCTCCATCCCCTGCCCCACGAGGTGACTTAGGAAGACTTTAAAGCACACCACAACTGCTCTGCCCTGCTCTGCCGCTGCCCTAGAGCGATATAAACCCCCATAAAACAAAAATAAACCAACACTGGGGAGGAGAAACCGAAAGGAATCCGGCGATGTGCGAGGAGATAAAACTCCAGGCTCGGAGTGAAAACGAACTCGGGGCTCAGCCTGAGCCCAGGGCAGCCAATAACGTTTGGTGTGGAGCCATAAAGGGGCTGCAGGGCTTCCCTGGGGGCTCGGGGGAACCTGGAGGGCTGGAGCAAGGTGGGAATTACCTCCAGCTCCCTCAGCACGGGGTGGTCCTCGATGCCTGGGAACAGCACCCTCATGGCATAGGTGCGGTAGTCCAGGTAAGGGATCCCCGAGCGGTCCAGGTCGCTGGTCAGCTCGTTGATGTCTGTCTGCAGCTCTGCAAAAGCTGTTCAGGGGGAGACAGAAGATCAGGGAGAGCTCAGCTCCGGGAGGCTTTGGGAGAAGGTTTGGGGCAGGGCTGGCTGCCTGCTCTCCCCCGTGGGCCAGCTCAGGAAAGGGTTGCAGAGAGCTCAGACAGCCTTGGAGGCTCCATGGGAGAGCAGGCGCTGCCCAGAGCAGAGACTGAGAACAAAGCTGAGATAATTTGTATGCAGTTCACACCTCTGCACACGCACCTACAACACCTTTAAAGGCTGCTCAGAGAAACAAGGATCTGTTTTCATAACTTGGTGCCTCCCCTGTTTTCCTTTCTTCTTGTTTTCCTCCTCTATCAACAGTTGCCAAGATAATCAAATCTGATGCAGATCAAATCTGAGCTGCTGCAGGGGTCAAGAAGGGATTTATTCTTCCTCTCCTAACACCGTGTTGTACAGCTGGATGTGTCTCCTCGTGTTCCCTCTCCAAAGTGTGACATGCTGGCTCAGGGAGGCCTCTGTACCCCAGCTGGGCTGTGCCAAGCTGAATCTGTGGTTTCTCCTGAATATATCTCAATTTTTGCCCTGTGCTTTCAAGGCTACCCTTGAAATCAGCTGAACGAATCCAACACAGCTCTCTCTCTCTCTCTCTCTCTCTCTGCACTATGAAATGCTCAGTTGTTTATTTTACTTTGATGGATTCAGCCCCTTCCCAGGCGGGGGGATGTAGGAAACAACAGCAGCACCCCCCAAAAATCCACCTTCACTTGCGGGGTGAGGGGCAATCAGCTGCCTCCTTCAAGGAACAGGACTTGTCCTGTTATACTGGATATTCCAAATAACACCCAACATTTCACAGAAGCAGATGCTTGAGGAGCTTCTTCCTCCCTCCTTCCCCTACTCTTACTGCTCTGGGTTTACTCTTGGGCTGGAGGAGGGACTGGCCCAGCTTTGCAGCCCTCCTGCCTCCTGTTTGGGATCCACACCCCTGTCTGGGGGTCTGAGCCCCTTTGCCCCCCTCTCTCTGTGCCTTTTGAAAAGCCCCTCACTCAGAAGCCATCGGACAGGGGGACACTGAGCAGGGCATGGTGGGGCTTGTGCTGGCCCTGCTGTGTGAGCCAGGCACGGCCCTAGAGCAGGATGGAGCTCTGATCCCATTCCCTGCACATCAGAGCCGTGGCTGCTGCTCACAGGCTGCTGGCTGCCACCCCAAGGAGCACCCACAAACCCCAAGGAGCACTCTCAAAACCCCCAAGGAACACCCACAAACCCCAAGGAGCACCCAAAACCCCGAGGAGCAACCACAAACCCTGAGGAGCACCCAAACCCCTGAGGAACACCCACAAACCCCAAGGAACACTCTCAAATCCCCAAGGAACAGCCAAAAATCCCCAAGGAACATCCACAAACCCCCAAGGAGCACCCAAAACCTCCAAGGAACACTCACAAACCCCAAGGAGCACCTAAAAACCCCAAGGAGCACCCAAAACCCCCCAAGAAATACTCACAAACCCCAAGGAACACTCACCAACCCCCAAGGAGCACCCAAAACCCCCAAGGAGCACCCAAAACCCCCAAGGAACACCCGCAAGCCCCCAAGGAGCACCCAACACCCCCAAGGAGCACCTACAATCCCCCAAGGAGCACCCAAAACGCCCAAGGAGCACCTACAAACCCCCAAGGAGCATTCATGAACCCCAAGGAACACTCACAAATCCCAAGGAGCACCCACAAACCCCCAAGGAGTACCCAAAAACTCCAAGCAACACCCACAAACCCCAAGGAGCACCCAAACCCCCCAAAGAACACCCAAAAACCCCCAAGGAGCACCCACAAACACCCAAGGAGCACCTACAAACCCCAAGGAACACCCAAAATCTCCAAGAAACACCCACAAATCCCCAATGAGCACCCACCCAACTCCCCACTGCACCCCCCCAGGGCTCTGGGAGAACTGTCCCCCCCTCCCCAGAGCTGCAGCACCCAGCGAGCGCCCGACCTCGGGCAGTACCCACCCTCCTTGCACTCCAGGGCCACCCGGGACTCCAGATTGTCCATCTGCATCTGCAGCCTCTTGAGGGTGAGGTCGTTCTCGCGGGACTTGCGCTTGTAGGCGATGAGGACGATGATGACGATGATGAGCAGCAGGGAGCCGCCGGCCGCGATGCTGACGATGGCAGGCAGGGTCAGCAGGCTGTCTGAGACGATGCTCACCGAGCCAGGGGAGAAAATGACCCCCCCGACACGTACCTGCAGGGCACAGCACAGGTGAGCAGCAGCTCGGGGTGTCCCCCTGTGCCCTGTCCTGCGCCAATCCCTGGGGAAGCACTGCTGAGGGATTGAAAACCCCAATTGCCTTCAAAAACGGAGGGGCTGAGGCTGTTTGACAAGAAATGAACACACGTGCATGACAACTCTCTTCATAGAGAAGGGAGGAAAAAGAGGGTGTTATTATTATTACTATATAATAACACCCTCTTTTTTACCGATTTTATATATACCCCGATTTTATATATCATTGCAAAAGTGTCTAGGGGTTGGAAGGCAAGGCTTCCACCTCTCTGATCACACTGGTCAAACCAAAAGTCCATCAATTCTCGCTTCCTCCCGAGAGGAATGCAAAGCAATTATTAGTTAAAAAACCACGCGTGAGAAATCTGACTCCAAGAATTCAAAACATCGAAGGCTAAAAGAAAAACATGCAAAAAGCAGGGCGACAAAGGGCTGCTTGTGCGAGCACAGGGAGGCTTCAAGTGATGATAAATGTGCCAGCCCTTCACTATCTGGGCTTTGTTCTTATTATCTGATGGCTCCATTTGACTTTCATTTTATAAGCTTTCAACTCCTTTTCGTAAACCGTGGACATTAACAAGGCCCTGATCGTTCCACTGACAAGAAACCAGAGTGACTGTGAGCACAGAGCAGAGAAGGGAGCAGAAAGCTCCACGTGAATGCTGTGGAGCAAACAGGCTGGAGTTAACACCAGGACAGGCTTTTCTTGGATGTGCCCTGGTCACAGATGTGAGCAGCTCTCAGCCAGGTTGTGCTTCTGGGAGTCACACTGTGATAATCTGAATATGTTTTGGATGCTGAACTTCAAGGGAAATAAATCACAATTACAATCTCATTTGGGCTCTGCTCAGGCTATTCGGCAGCTGGGGTTTGGTCTGCAAGAGGAGCAGAGGAAGCAACGATGCCCAAAGCAGAGCAGAGAGAGGCACTGACTGCTGTCCTGGATGAGGGTGTTGATCCAACCACTCCAGTGCTCAGATGTTCCTGGCTCCTGCTTCGGGAAAAGGCAAAAACCTTTCCATCCACTTGGCAGGTCAGGTCTGTCTCCGTGTGCTGATTAAATCCCTCCAGGAGGGAGAACACTGGGAATGGTCTCAACTTCATGCAGAGGAAGGATGGCACCCAATGCCAAAAGCACTGCCAGAGAGATTTGTTCCTTCTAGAAGGCTCTGAGGGGCATTTTTCCTTCTAGAAGGGAGTGACTCTCAGGCAAGGACAAAATCTCTCTGTGCTAATCCACATCAATATTCTAAATTTCCAATTAGACTCCCACAAAATCCAAAATCCTACTGGGGTTTGTGTTTCCAAGCGAGTCAGGGAGGTGGAGAAGGAGGAGAAAAGGTGGAGAGGAGAGGGGTGGGGGACGCTGATGGGACATGTGGCCCCTCACCATCACTTTGTGCTGCCCGCTGAGGGTGGGGGGCTCGCACAGCAGCTGTGTCTCGGACACGGTGACAGCACAGGGCGTCTCCCCGATCAGCACAGTGTAGTTGAGCTTGGCTCCTCCCGGGGCGGGCGGGCACAGGTTCCTGCCCTGGGGACACGGGGACACAACACCGACAAAGATCTCGGATTATAAAAAATGATTTTTTTGTTTTTCTTCTCCCGAGAATGTATACGGTTTTGTTTTCACCAGCCAGAGATCTTGAAAGAGAGGGCACGAACCTCCAAATACCAACACTAACTACCTAATGCTCAATACAAAATGCACAAATGCTCAACTACTAACTACCTAATGCTAAAGGCTAAGATGCCAAATGCCCAATTACCTAATACTAAATGCTATACTACCTAATGCCAAATGCACAATTACCTAATACTAAATGCTATACTACCTAATGCCTAATGCACAATGCCCCATACCAAAATGCTCCCACCCTCAGGGTGGCGTGGATATTTATACTGCAATCCACATTAATCAGTATTTATAATTCTTCTCCAATAACTATTATCTATGTTAGAAGGTTAGACTCTATTCTAAGCCAACTATAATGTGCCACATCACAGCAGAAGATGGAGGCAAGGAAGAAGGAAGAAACCCAAAAGCCATGTGCTTCCTCCATCTTGCCTTCACCTGTCTGCCATCCTAAAAACCCCATAAATCTAAAATTCTCACCCTGTGATAAAACTACACACTATTCTACTGTTTAATACACACTCTTGAAAACTCTGCTTCATTCCAGAGCCCCAAAGCCCTTTTTCCACGAACAAAGGTTAAAAACACTGTTTGTCAGAGATCTTAAAATCTCTTAAACATGCAAAGAAATATTCCTCATAATTCCAGACTTCGACACAAAGATGCAGCACATCCCTCCAGCTTCCAGCTGGATTAAATCCCTCCAGGAGGGAGAACACTGGGAATGGTCTCAACTTCATGCAGAGGAAGGATGGCACTCAGTGCCAAAAGCACTGCCAGAGAGATTTGCAGACAATGTGGGCTCTGTTTAGGGCAGCCCACCCTCGGCAGCACCCACCTCCCTGCTCCCTCCCTGCTTCCCTCTAGGGTTTGGGGTGCTCCCCACGGGCTGAGCGAGGCCCTCCTTACCTTCAGGATGATGGGAGAGCCTGGCTTCTGCTCCAGCACCCCGGTGGAGCTCAGCATTTCGAACGTGGGGTTGGGGTAGTAGATGAACTTGGTGTCGTTGTAGACCAGCAGGGACTGGACGTTGTTGAAGATGAAGCCAAACTCGTCCGGCCGTTCCACGGCGTCCAGCCCCGGACGGTACTCGGGGGTCAGCGGGGGTGCCAGGCAGGTCAGGGCTGTGGCATTCACCACCTTGCACACCTGGAGGAAAGGGGGAGCTTTGAGAGACACGGCAGGGAACAGCCCTGAGCCGGACTGAGCTGCTCTGCTGGCTGGGAAGTCCAGTGGATTCATGCTTAGCTGGAAATTTTTAATCCAGGCTTGACGCTCTGGGATCCCACAGGGCTTTTCCAACCCTACTGATTCTGTCAGGCATTACAGCCGTGGTTTGGGGTAATTTGCTTCTCCTCCAGCCAGCACGAAGGCACTGGGGTAGAGATGGAAGGTGAGAAAACCAAAATGAGCTGTGTTTCAGTGGGGCTAAAGGCTCATACAGCAGCTCTTACTTCTTTTTCTTTATTTTTTCCCATTTCTTTCCACTTTTTTCCTTTCTAGCTCTGAAACACACCCATAGGGAATGAATACCTGTTCCCTGCTGCAAATGGGTGATTAGAAGCCATTCCCAAATGCCAGCGAGGGAAAGGAAGGGATCGTGTGACACTGGTGGGCAGGAGGGAACATGAAGGTCATCTCCTGCTGGGCTGAGGACACCCACAGCTCCTCCAGCCCTCAAAGCAAGAAAATCACTGATTTATGGGGCTCTTGCCTTGTAAAGCAGCAAGAGCCCAACCATTTGGCCTCCCTCCATAAGTGAAAGATTTAATTTCACTCCATTTTGTGCCTTCGGAATTATTTTTGTAGCACTCTAACTGCAAGTGCTAGCAACAAAATTAGATGTCTTTTTAAAAAGAGCTCAGATGAAAAAGGTCTTGAGAGGGAAAAAAGGAATAGGAAAAGACTGCTAAGTGATTTGCCCTTTCCAAGATAATACAGACTCAGTCACAAAGATCACTGCATAGAAACAATATATTTCAGTTTTACTTGATCAGAACAAATTCTGAAGTCCTGGAGGTACAATTCTTACTTGTAGCACACACAAGAACCTCGCCTAGTCCCCATTTAGCTGGGGGACTAAGCTAAATGGGGGTCTGAGCTGCATCTCAGTTTCTCACTCATGGATTGAAAGAATACAGAGAGGGGAAGGAGGCAATTTCACATTTTTGTGTGTCAAATTCCCTCTTCCCAGTGTCCCCAGTTTGGGGGAGTGCAGGAAATACCCCCAGAGCCACTTTTGCCATGGCAAACCTCCCCAGGCAGGCAGCCCTGACACCCATACCCCAGGCAGGGGATGCAGGATGGTGCTCCCAGCTGACAGCCCCTACTCACGTTGACAAACTCCTTCCCGTTGTACTTGACACGGATCCGGGGCTCCTGGATCACGTCCAGGTTGGAGCCAGTGACAGTCAGGGGCGTGTATCCACTGTGGGAAAGGCAGGAGAGGCCTGGTCAGTGAGCTGGGCTGTGCACAGAGCCTGGGCCCCAGCAGGGTCAGGCTTGAGAGGAGCCCAGGGCTTCCAGCAATGTCCCCAGGATGTGACAGCAGCAGCCACCCTGCTCCTCACACTGCATCAGCCTTTTCTTTCTTGGTGGCTGCTGGCTTTGTTGTGTTCCAGGAGCACAAGAAGGAGCCTTTAATGAGCAGCTGTGCCCTCCTGCAGCAGAGGGGGTGACCTGGGCTTTGGTTGTGCCCCCAAACTCCCCGTGCAGGGTCTGCTGTGGCTGCCTGGCTGAACACAACCCCAGGCCTGAGTGTGGTAAATGCAAACCCCAGAAATGCCCAGCCCTGCCCCATTCAGGATGCTGGGTGGGATGTGCATTCCCAAACAGCCCCTTTTTTTGGCCTGGGTGTGTGCTGAGGAGCCCCAGAGGAGGGGAGAGCCAAGGAGGAGCTGTCAGAGCTGTTACCTGGCGATGCTCCACTCGGGCTCGATGTGCTGCACCTTGGGGTCATCGATGTACTCGAACAGCAAAGTCCTCTCCAGCTGAGCCCTGTCCACGCTGACAGAGACCTGAACAGCCCCCAGGCCGTGGGCTGAGGGCGCTGACACACAAACGATCTCATTCATGGATCTCCTGCACAGGGAGGGAAAGCAGCAGTGTTACTGGGGTGGTGGCGTGAGGGCAGGAAACAGCCTTTGTCCTGTCCTGGGGCAGCTCAGAGAAAGGCTGAGCCAGCAGCCAGCCCCAGACTGACCTGGGAAGCTCCTGGGGTGGGCAGGAGGGTTTGGCACGGGCAGGAGGGTTTGGCATGGAAGGAAAGGCAGAGAGCTCTGCAGCGAGCTCTGCCCACCACGAGAGCAGCGCAGCCTCCCTGAAATCCCTCTTTGTGCCAAGCTGCAGCTCCCGCATCCCCCTGAACCCTCTGCCTTCTGCTGGGCGTGTGAAAACAGATGGCTGCCTTTTAAATGGGATGCATAAGCTCAGGGAAAAGCCAAACTGTTCCCCTCCCCACCCCAGTGCACACACGAGGCTCTTGTGAGCGGCACAATGGCACAGCCCTGCCCGCGGAGGGCGATGGCACCGGCACTGCTGCCTTGGGCTTTGTCTCCCCGTCAGAGCGGGGTGACCTCGGCTCGGCGCTGCCTGGCTGGACACAACAGACCATCTGCTGCCACCAGAGCCCCGGAGAAGGCCGAGGCAGCGGCGCAGAGAGGCACTGTCAGAGCACAAAGGCGCCGGTGGGCGGAGGGATGAAGGGGAATGAGATCTGAGCATCCAGAACCACACGGCTCCGTGGACAGTGATCCTGAAAAAAGTGCTGGGGGGATATCCCTGGCAGGCCAGTGCTCCTACACGGCCTCCTGTGGTTGTTTTTCCTGCCCAAACCTGCCCCTGGCTCGCTGGAAATTCAGAGTTCTTTCTTTGGCTCCTTTAGGTTTGGGTTCTCCCAGGGGAAAGGGCAGGCAGGTCAGCAGCACTTCACTGCCAGTCTGGTACTTAAATCAAAACCTGGCACTCCTGAATGGGCAACCTTCACCATCCTCACCATCCTCAGGGGCTTTGGAGGTGCCTGAGTGGCTGAGGATCAGGTGCAGCCGTGTCCCTGCTGCACTTCCAGCAAAGCTCTCTGAGTCTGTGGGACAAATGCAGTCCCTTTTCGGGGTTCTTACACACTCCCTGCCCTCTCTAAGGAGCTTGGGCATTTAGGAGGGCATGGAACAGCAGGTACCACAACATTCCCAGCTCACACCTTGGCACTTCCACCCCCCACAACTGAGGGGACGGAAACAACCCCCTGAACCCCCTCAAACCAATTGTACTTGACCATTTCTGTCGATACAATAACACATCCTCCCCTTCCTGCCCTGCTCCTTTTCCTTTTCCTATCCTCACCTGCTTTTAAGCACATCCACCTCGGTTTAATTCAGCCACAAAGCCTTCCTTATGTGAGCTGTGGGATTCTCCAGGCTCTGTGCTGAGTCTTGGGGTGATTCTGTACAGCCTGAGGGGCTTCCTGCCCTGCTGCTGCCCACCCCAGACCTTGCTGTGCCTGCCCAGCCCTGGCACAAGCTCGGAGTGATGCAGGGCTGCTGGCAGAGCAGCTCCCGGCTCCCTGTGATCAGCTAATTAGCTTTCTGTGCTATTATTATGTCGTCATGGTGAATCTACCCACTCCTCCGATCAGAGAGGGGAGAATGGGGGAAGCTGTAATTAGAGGGAATCTCATTAGGAGCTGCTTCATCTCATCAGGCTCCCCCACACCCTGGAGTACAATTGGAGTTCATTGCCTCACAACAGTCCAAGGCAAACCAAGTGCACAGCGTGGCCCCACGTGAGGGTTGGGGCTGCTCAGTCCCTGCTCTGGCCTTGCTGAGGTTGTTTCTGCTTCCTGCTGCCTTTAGAACAGCCAGGCAATCCAAAACTCCCCCAGGTTTTGCAGGTCAGTAGCTGCAGGTTGCCTGAATAGGATCAGGTATTTAAGGGATGATATTCCAGGGCTGATCCTACTCTTCTGCTGGTGGTAACGCTGTCTCTGTCTGAGGGAGCAATTTGGTATCTTTGTTCTGGATGTGGGAGGAAATATTGATGGGTTGGTTACACTGCTTTACACCTGGAGGACTGAGCTGCTGCACTGGAAGGTTCTGGACTGCCCTGAGCACCATCCCAGCGTGGATCCAGAACAAACATTGCTGATAACCCAGTGTGCTCCCACACCTGAACACCCACAGCTCCCACATCCCAGAACCTCCCAGGCTTTTGGATGAAGAATTCACCTCCAGGGATCTTTGCTTTCCCAGAAACTTCCTCAGTTCCTCCTGGGCAGCCTGAGTGAGGATCTGGGAGGCAGAAACCCTTTGGATACCAGGTTGCCACCCAGGCTGTGCCCACTGCCAGCAGGGTGGGCAGGGCTGTGTACTGATACACACAGATGCAAACCGCACGTCTCTTTTTTAACTAAGCCCCAGGAAAACCCATTAAACCCTGCAAATGTCAACTCTCTGTTTACACTGCTGGGGAAAAAGCAAATTTGCCATCGAGATCCCAGCAGAGATTGATGGCTGTGCAAGTTCCTCAGCAGGAGGTGTGAGCAGACCCTCGCCTTGCTCTGCCCTGAGGATCCCAGACCATTTTTAGGAGGTCGAGGCACCTGCAGCAGTGGCTGCAATAAAAGCAGCGCAGGTCTGTGAAAAGAGAAAGGAGATATTTCTTATAAATGTCCCATTTTCTTCAAAGCAGCCAGGCTGGGCGCAGGTACTGATGACCAATATAAGCATATTTCCATCACAGTGGTGTTTCACTGTGATTTTCAGAGCAGTTACTGTTGGAACAGCATTAAAATGAAATAATGAACAGCACCGACACCGACGAATCCCTCCCTTGCCATGCAAGCCTCCATCACAATAAAAGAGAAGATGGTTTCATGCAATAAAAGAGGGAATGGAAGCCTTAGGGGCTCTCAGATGGATTTTTGCACGTTCAGCTCCAGCAGATCCGTGCTGGGATGTGAGCAGGAGGTGCTGCAGGAGCCTGTGCTGGTTTCTTACTCGTGGAATTGGCAGGTCTGGTTCCCCAGGAGCACGGACACGTGGCTGCCAGCACCCAGGTAGTGGCCAGAGATGGTCACCATGGTCCCTCCTGACTCTGGGCCACGGCTGGGGCTCAGGAAACTCACAGCTGGAGTCTGCAGGAAGGAAAGGACAGTGTCAGTGCTCCTGCTGCAGCCATGGAGCTGTTGTGGCTGCCTGTGACAGCAGAGAAGGACATCCCTGAGTGCGTCCAAGGCTGGATGAGGCTTGGAGCAGCCTGGGAGAGTGGAAGGTGTCCCTGGGCATGGCAGGGGTGGGACGGGGTCTTTGAGGATGCCTTCCAACCCAAAGCAATCTGTGATTCCACAATCACTGTTCTGGGGGTGCAGAGCTGTGCCCAAACCCTGTGGGAACCCTGATTTATTCACTTGGTGAGCTCTCCATCCTGCCAGCTGGGCTTGGTGAGTGGAGCCACCAAAAATGGTGTAGCACCAGGGGGAAAGCCCCGGGAGAAAACAACAATTCTGGGATGGTCTGGACCCCCTCTGTGCGCCCTGCTCAGCTCCTGGGGGACACACGTGCTGTCCCCAGCAGGACACTCACCACGAACATGTACTGCTGCGTTGATTTGGCCGTGAACTCGGGCTTGCACTCTCCGATGCACAGGAGCACTGGGCCGGAGCTGATCCCTGGAAGTGCCTGCCCCATTTCACAGACGATCCTGGAAGCAGAAATGCCGCAGGGAAGCTTTGGCAGGAGGTGCCAGCAGTGCCCTGCACAGCTCCTCGCTGCCTTTATTTCTCCTTTCTCTCCCACCCCCCACCCCCCCCCTCTTTAACTTTGATATCTGCCTCTTTGGAAGAAGTTAATTACTGAGTCTATTTTTACCCCATGTAGTAATTTAAAGGAAAAAAAATCAAAATTAGACATAATTATTACAAGCTGTAAACTCCAGAGCAAAGCAGAGCACTAATGGCAATATATTAGCCAGTAGCAAAGTGAGTGCGAAGTCCTCAGAGTAACAGATGAGTTCATTAAGGGAACAGCTCACACTGCAGACTCCCAGTTAATCAAAACTGGAGAAACCTGCTGAGGGATGACAGAGACAGCCCTGGAGAGCAGCTTCTGCTGGGGGGACAGTGCTGCCTGCCACAAACACACCCGTGGTGGTCACAGGAGCTTGTCCCTGAGCTCCTGGCATGGTCCAGCTCAGCCCTATGGGCACATCCTGAGTCTGGCAAAGCTGCAGGACCAGGGAGAGCTGCTGGGGTTAACCAGGACTGATCACTGAGGATGAATAACCCCAAAATCCCAGGGCAAAGCTGCAGGACCAGGGAGAGCTGCTGGGGTTAACCAGGACTGATCACTGTGGATGAATAACCCCAAAATCCCAGGGCACGGGGGATGTGTGACACCAGCTGGGGATGGGATCAAGCGGATGCCAGTCATGCCAGCAGGTTTGGGGGAGGTTTTCAGAGGGGCATCAGCTGGCAGGGCTGTCCAGATGGACCTGGATGCTGCTGGCTCCCACAGCAATGCTGGGAAGATGAATTCAAGAGCATCCTTGCAGGCACTGGGAGGCTGAGGGTGGCAGGAAACTGCCCCGGACTGGAAATGTGAAAGCGGGAATAATTCCTCTCAGGATTGGAGACCTGAGGATGGGTGATTTGCCTCAGGGATGAAAAGCTGAGGGTAGGAACAACTTGCTTGAGGCAGGAGGTGTAGATACACCCATGAGGAGATACCTGAGGGGATCTGACCCTGGGAGTGGGAGCAGAGAAGAGCCAGAGCAGCCTCTGCCTGCTGAGGCTGAAGGAGAAGGAAGCGCTTGCTCCCCTGCCCATCACACACAAAGACATAAAAGGCCCTAATTTGGGGAGGCAGCGTTCCAGCTGCCTTCAGCAGCATTAAATTCACTGCAAGTAAAAAAAAAATAAAATAAAATAAACCACGAAGACTGAGGGGAAAAAAGAAGCTGCAGCTCGCATGCACAGGTGATGCCAGGAGGCCTGATGAAATACACACATGCTGGTAAAGAGCTGGAACGTGCACGTCCTCATTGCTGCACATCAAAAGGGGCTGCCTAGAGAGACACTGCCTTTGGAGAGCAGGGATTGAAGCATCTCAGCTCCAAGCCTTCCTCTGCCACGTGCTCCTCACTCTGCCTTTCAAGCAGACATCGCCCCAGCACCTCTCTGCCTGTTATTCCTTCATCTCTCCTCCTCCTCCTCCTCCTCCTGCAGCAGGGAGAAGAGGACACTCTGAGCTTGGTGCCACGGCAAACCAAGCCTGGGAAGTGATTCCTGGCACCGCAGGGGCAGGAGAAGAGAGGGGAGGTTCTCTCTGCCACAAGGAAGCACCAAACGCTGAACTCTGCCAGCAAAGCAGCAGCTGCAGCTCTGAGACGGGTGTGGGACAGGGCACAAGTGACCGGGTACACCTGGTCCCGAGTCCTGCTCAAAGCCAGAGCCCCAGCAGGTACCTTGTTACAAAATGATGCATTCGGCAGAGCTGTAGGGTGCTGATTGCCGGGTAAGTGGCCCTTTCACCAACATTAACCTAATTGCTGGCTGATAGATTGCGGGGCTGGAGCATATGGCAGAGTCATTACAGTCTCGGAATTCAGTCTGCCCACAGAACCCTTAAGAGGGTCCTTTTATCTGTATTCATCTTTAAAAGGCAGCTCTCATGCTAACGCTTGCTGTTATCTGCCCAGGGTAAATGTTTTAATGATGTTAACAAACTTTGAAAGCTCAAGAGCCGTAATTAGAGTCATGATTATAAAATCAGGGTTTCATACCATCAAAGGGGGATAATTTCATAATCTTCCATCCTTTCTTTGGAAAATAAAATATAACAAAGTACTGCTCAACAGAACAGCCCCAACTGCTCGCAGTGACGGGGTATTGGTGCCGTGCTTGGAGCCATTCCTGCAGCAGCCCCAGGAACCCTTCAT
>JAGMWU010000028.1:1386366-1397115 GCA_018697195.1 Certhia americana
CCGAATAAAGGTGGTGGAGAAACACCCAGAAAACTCCGAATAAAGGTGGTGGAGAAACACCCAGAAAACTCCGAATAAAGGTGGTGAAGAAACACCCAGAAAACTACGAATAAAGGCAGAAAACTCTGAATAAACGCAGTGGAGAAACACCCAGAAAACTCCGAATAAAGGAGGTGGAGAAACACCCAGAAAACTCCGAATAAAGGCGGCGGAATACGAAGCTTGTTCCATAATCAGTTTACTTTGTTTTTTAATTCATGAGAGGTAAATCCTGCAGCGAGTTAGAAAGGCCATTATTGCCTCCTCTCGCTAAACAAACACGCAGAATCCTCTCATTATCCTCCTTGACTTCCCCGCGCCAGAATAAACACGGATCAGATCTGCTGGAGGAAGACAAGGCTCCCGATGCCTGAGTGGCACAGACTCTCGGGGAATATTCTGCCTGTGAAGTATCAGCACACACAATTTACAAAGACATTTTATGCTTCTCCAACACTTTTTAGCCTCAAAGACTCCAAGGTCTATAAATACCTTAAAGACCCACGTTCTGCAGCTGTCTCTGGAGCAGAACAGAGCACCCATGGTTATTATTTGTGTTTAACCGAGCAGTTTTAGTAGGTCAAACCTCCTTGCTCTTATTTAGAAAAAAAATTGCCTAGAAATGGCAGGCAATTCTTCTGCCTGCAGGATTTAGCCCAAATGGCAGAAAATAGACTGTTTTTATACTTTTCATCTTCAAAAAACCCCCGCAAACTCTCCACGAACGTTAACTTGCTACGCGTTATTTTAAAGTTATAAACATAACCCAATCTGGCACGTGAATGTAAACCCCTGGTTCACAGTTGTGCTCCCAATGATATAAATTATAGTCCCTGTCACTCATGGAAACACATTATCCTTCATTTATGCCACTGGAAAGGAGAGCAGACCCTGTTCCTTAGAAACCAGACATGAAAGAAAGGCAGCTGGAGCCGAGCCTGGTAAATTCCTTCCCCACACCATTAGCCCTGAGCTGCAGACACGTGCCGTAACCTGGGTCTTCTCCATTAATTTGGGATATTTACAGCCATGGAGAGAACCTTTCCCTCCTGTAAACAACCCTTTGTGTGCCAGAGGTGAGGACAGGAGCGATTCCCTGGCACGGGGACAGGTTAGAGGCAGGAACATCTCCCTGAAACTCTTCCCTACCTGGTTCCTTCCCTTCCAACACCAAACATCCACACCACGGGTGAAAAAAGCACTGCCACAGCTCAGAGCTGAGGGAACTTTGCTGAAACCAGGCTTTTTGTTCCTATTTTCAGGCAAATCCGTCACCCCAAAGTCAGGTGTGACCCTGCAAAGTCATTGGTGGCCTGAGATGTGGCTCTGAGTCACCTCCCGCACATCTCAGCTCTGGGGTGATGGGGATTGTCAGGACAGGCATGAGGATGGGCTGATTTTGTTTTGTTTCCTTCAAGGCACATCAAGCAGCACTCAGCAGCCAAGGGCACAGCCAGGGGCGAGGGCGTTGCCGTAAAATCAGTGGGAATTCAAAGGAATCCCAAGGGCACTGAAATCCCTGAACCTGAAACTCTCTGTCCCCAGATCAGTGTCCCTCCTGTGGAAATGGCATTATCAGCACAAACTGGACATCAAAGAGGGACAGGCTCCCACATCCTGGGAGCTAAGAGGATTTATTTGGCTCTAGCCCTCCTCTAGGATGGGGTGTAAGGATTTTTATGGATCCACATTCCTCCTCATCTGGAAGTTTTCAGATATTTAGAGTGAGACATCACAAAACCTCACACACAAACCGCATCAGACACATTAAAATGGGATCATTGGCTTGATCTGGAGTTTTGTAAATGGGACAATCAGTGCTCCACAGCCACGAGAATCTCTTGGAGAAATCCTGATTCAGTGGGAGCAAGGTCTGAGCAGGCACCTTGTGCTGACAGCGAAGACTCTGACCAGGAAAAGGATGGGAAAATAATTCCTTCTCTAATTATTAACTCCTGAAGAATTGTCTGCCTGGAAATGGAGATCTCAGAGGAGCTGGGTTCCCCCATCTCAGAAATTCCCATGAGAGGGAGGATATCAGGAACAGCCCCTCTGCTGTAAAGGCTGTGAAAGGCTCTGTATTCACTGCCCAGAGACCCCCAAACCTCATTTCCCACATTTTTACTTTTCCTGAAGCACCCACCCACCTTGGGGGCTTCCTCTGCACCCCCCACATCTGTCCCTGAGTTCCACCCTTGGACCTGAGCAAACAATTCTGTTTCCAGGGTAGGTGGAGGGATGGGGAAAGCTCTTTGGGCTGTATTTTCATGGAAGGCAGGGCAAAAAGGCAGCGTTTAGCTGTGTCAGGAGGGGCAGGAGCTTGCAAGGAGCAAGAGCACAGCTCATGAAGAAGGAATTGCTCTCCCCCATCTCCTCATGAAGTGGCTTTGAGCTCTTGTTCCTCCTCCAGACAGACAACTCCTGGGAGCATCAAAGGGAGCTCGTTACACATCCAATCCCACTGGGATGCCAATTCTGATGGGCCAGGAGTAAAAGGGAATATTCAAGATATTTTCCCTTAAATTAAATATAAAGATGCGAGCAAATTTGCAGGCCCGTGTGAACACGTGTGTAAACCTTACGTAAGGAGAGGCACAGGGGACTGAAAGTAGGGCACAGCCACGGAGATCCCCGGCTCCAAACACCACTGGCTCTGCTGGGGAGGGAGCCAGGGTAAGCACAAACAATTTCCTAATACATCAGGCCGTGACACAATGAGAACATTGTGATCTGGATTGGTTTAGGAGAGGAAACTCTTCATGAGGCATTTACTTATTTCTGTGTTAGTGAAGAGCCCGTAGCAAAGGCATTATCACCAGGCTGTGGGTGAAGAGGAAATTCATTGCTCTCAAATAAGCAAACACGTTTATTTGGGGTGGTTTTGTCTGTGCTCAGAGGTCTGGGGAAGAAATGATGGATGCAGAGCAGAGCACTTGTATGGTTCTCATCAGCCCTTATCAAAACTAGGAAAAAATCCCCCAAAACATCCCCTGGTAAGGAGCAAACTCAGCAAGGTGATGACAACAGAGGAAGATCTTTGGAGACACAACAGCCCTGTGATCCCAGCAGGAACTTCCAGACATACCAACTCCTTCACTCTCTCCCTCTGTGTGATCTCAGGCAAGTCCTGGGTGCTCCCAGGAGGAAAACAGAGATAATGGCATTGTCCTACTTTAGCAGAGACTTGTCAGATCCTGGGCTTGGAGACCCAGAGAACAGAGAACTCCAATTGTGCAGCCTGGGAGGATAGGGATGCTTTGAGTGTGGAGGAGAAACCCCCCAGCACTCAAGAAGAGGAGAAGCAAAGGGTTTTGCTTTCTCTTGGGATGGTGAAAGGAAGTTTTTTGACTTTGAACTGGATGGAGAAAGCTTTTGATTTGTTCCTGGGGTGAATGTTTTTCCTTGGGTATCTGCCCATCCTTGGATTTACAGATTACACACGCAGCTCATAAATTACTCTCCCTTTTACCTCTGAATCTCCTGGCAGCATTTTCATCCAGGGTAGACTAAAGTACAAGAGTCAAGTTTAATCCTAGTTTAGCAGCCACCTGACTAAACCTTCAGTCACTCCTTTTTGACATTTCAGTGTTTATGCCACTGATGGATCTCTTCTGATTTTTCTCAACTCCCATCACTCACTGACAAGGTTCTGTCTGGATGCTGGCACACCTTCCTCTCCTCTCCTTTTTGTCAGATTTGTAGATGTTCTCACTGCTGCCTTTCCCACTTTCCAGGACTCTCAGGATTTCCAGAGCATTTTTTAAACCATTTTTCCCTTGCGGCTTTAGGAGCTGCACTCATTTCAGGTGCTACAAAGCTCTTTGTAGGAACAGTGAAGGCAAAGACCAGGACCCTGCCAGCATCAGGAGCTCAGAAGATGAAGCAGGCAGGGGGAGCAGGCAGGACAAGGAGTGCAGAAACCCCAGGCCAAGGGTTCCTGGCAATGCTCAATCAGGAATTTGTGCTAAAAACCCCCCTTTCCTCCATGGATCCCTCTGCCCTGGGACACACAGGAGAGCTGGCAGAGCCACTCACGGGCTGTGCCTTTCCAAGTGTTAAAAGCATTTTTGGATTGGAGCCCCACACCTTTTCTGAGCTGTTAAGAGAGATAGCTCTGGGTCCACAGCGCTGGAACCTGAACCAACTCCCTTTTCCAAAATCTGGGGCTGTGCACTTTGGTTCATTCCCCCCTCCATCAGCCCACAGTCAGGTTTCTGCCATCAATCCCAGCCCTGGCACTGCCCAGCCTCAGCCAGACCTGCTGCTGGCCCTCAGACAAAGCAAAGCCTTTGCTCTGCAAAGCAGAGATGCTGAAAGGTGCTGGGTTTGAGGAGTCTCTGGCACCCCTGGGGGAAAACACTACAGTAATTATTGTAATTAATGAACCTGGGCATTCCCACACAGCAGGGGAGGGGGATCAGCTCTGGTGTTCAGGTCAAGAGCAGCACTTTAGTGACACCAACACTTCCCTGCTTTAAAGCTGCGTCTGCACTTTTGGAGAGCCATGAGAAGCCAACAAAGCTCACGTAAACATGGGTTATGCTGCCTGTGGCATGGAAAAGCAAAGGATAAAGGGAAGAATCCCAACGTGGTACCTCAGAGACGTTGATTCTTCCCTCCTGGAAGGAGCAGGTGGTGGGGTCGTGGGTGCAGAGGTTCCGGTACTTGCACCAGTGGCAGCGGAAGGCGCTGTTCACACAGGACAGGCACCTGGGGGGAAAGAAGGGGTTAGCACAGGGCTCAGCACCTTGGCAGGGCTGCAGTCATCTCCAGGCCTTGCCAGAAATCCAGGCTACCTGGGAAAATAATTTCTATGAGGGCGGGATGGTTTTGATACAGCAAAAACCAAGGATCAGGTTTGGGGAAACACACACGCTCAAAAGACAGACTTTGGACAGCCTCCCAACTTCTTCCACAGAAAAAGCAAGCTGGGATTTATTGCACACCATTGGATTGGTGTAAAGTAGAGCAGGGCATTGCACAGGCACCAGGCTCAGGTTTTAGTTTCTACAAAAGAAGGCAAGCCTGGCAAAAACGGGATCAGTTGTTCTACAAGTCAGGAATGCTTCAAGTCAACAGCAACACTTCTGCCTGGCCTTGGAGTGCAGAGAGCAGCAAGTGCTTTTGATTCATGTTGGGGGAAAAAAACCAAAACTGTTTATGAAATGTTTTTGGAAAGAACACAGACCCTTTTCAGCCCCAGGGGACCCAGCTGCCAGCAGAGTGGCTGGGTGGGTTTTGTTCCCCACTCGCTGCTGCCACAGAGATGCACGAGCTGTGACAGCTGCTAATCCTGGCAGTTGCCACCTCCTCCATCTCTGAGGCCACCCCTGCTGCCACGTGGCAGCTCTTGGTGGCACAAGGATCAGCTGTGCCCATGGACTCAGTCCCATGCCATAACCCGTGGCTCCAGGCGCTGTGGGGCTGCCTGGAGAGGGAAGTGCCTGGGGATGTGCTGGAGCAAGGCCAGGGCAGGCAGACAAATGTCACCAGGGAAGTGGCAGCGTGGCCTCGGGCACGAAACTCTGGAGGAGGAGGAGCAGCTCTGCAGGCAGGGGCTCTCTCTGTGCCAGCTGGGCACAGGGACCAGGGCAGTGTGAGCTGCTGCCACCAGAACCAGCTCTAATAACTCACTTGTGTTCTCCTGCTGCATTCCTGGTGACCTCAATAGCCAAGGGAGCTTATTCTAATCATGCACAGGCAACCCTGGGGGAGAACACCGAGTGCTGCGAGCTTGTTTAATTACTCATTTGTCTGACCCATTTCTGCCCCTCTTTGGGGCTGCAGCACCTCACCTCACCTGGCCTGGCCTCCAGCATTCCCAGCAGGGGCTGGTGGAGCTCCCAGTCTCCCCTCTGAGGGAGGAGGATCTCCCTGGCTACCCAGGCCAGTGATTTGGTTTGGTTTGGTGTGGTTTGGTGTGGTTTAATGTGGTTTGGTTTGGTTTGGTGTGGTTTGGTTTGTTTTGGTTTAATGTGGCTTGTTTTGGTGTGGTTTGTTTTGGTTTAATGTGGTTTGGTGTGGTTTGGTTTGGTGTGGTTTGGTTTGTTTTGGTTTAATGTGGTTTGGTGTGGTTTGGTTTGGTTTAATGTGGTTTGGTGTGGTTTGTTTTGGTGTGGTTTGTTTTGGTTTGTTTTGGTTTGTTTGGTTTGGCACCTCTCCCTTTTCTGTGGTTTCTGTGGTTTCCTGCTGCTGCTTCCAGCTCTCCCCAGGCCTGGCAGCAGGACAAGGGATCCCAGCAAGATCCAGAGCTCCCAGACTTACACCAGGTCACCACCTTGGTTCTTTCACCCCAATCCATCTTTCTCAAGAACCACTGCCTCCTTTGCTTCTTTCTCCCCCTCATCAGGTCCTGACTCAAAGACACTTGACAGGGAAGGTTCCCTGTCCCACCTGGGGACACAGAATCCATGGCCCTGAGCTCTGAGCCACCCTAGCCCATGGGGTCACAACATCACAGGAGGGTTCCCAGCACCTTCCTGCCTGTCCCCAAACCCCTCGTGTCCCTCTTTGCCCGTGTCACTCCCAGGGCTGTGTGTGTCAGATGCCAGCCTGCCCCAAAGGGCTCAGCTGCTCCCACACCCCCAGCAGGAGCCTCAGGGTCAATCCATCTCTCCTCTCTGCTGGCTGAGCCCTGGATTCTGCCTCCTTTTTTGCACGCTGTGATTCATTCCTGCCGGGCTGGCTGTGCCCTCCTTGAACCCTGTGATAACGAGGCCGGAGTGATGTAAATGCTGCAGAATTTACCACCCTGCAAGCACTTTATCTGCAGACACAAACGGGGGGAGGCACGGCCAGATGAAGCCGAGTGACAGCCCAGGAAGGATGGATTGCCTCTCCTGATCCAAACCTCGACTCCTCCGTGAAAATAGGGGTCCCTGGAATGCCATTCCTCATGCAAATTCCCAGCCAGGAGAATGCAGAGGAGCCTGGGGGCGCTGCAAGTGCTGCTGCTGCTGTACAGCCTGGCCCAGGGACAAGGACCTGAGGACACAGCTGTGCATGAGGGGCAGCAGGGCAGGAATCATTGGGATTATGGATATGGATCCCACAGGGGGACTGAAGGATTGGTTCCCTGTCATCCCAGTACCTCTGCTCTGTGCTCTTGTGGCTCACAACAACATTTAAATTAAAAATGAATGCCTGCCTAGAAAAACCAGAGGCCAGCCAAGCCCGTGAGCACACAAACACACAAACCCTCTTCCAAGTGCAGCAGGAGAGGCCCTGGAGCTTGAGGCTTCAAACCCAGCACAGAAAGGTTGGGAGTGACCTTGTGCTGGCACTCGGTGACTCCAGCCCCTGCCTCAGGAGATCTCCCAGCCCTGCCACCCCCATCCAGCTGCTGGCAGGTCCTGCCCACAGTGCTGGAGCTCGCTTTGTTTCCAGAGAGAAATCCATAAATGCTTCAGGTCTGGGAATGTGTTTTTGGGGTCAGCCAGCTGCCTGCTGCCTCCCAGTGCCCGGGGGGATGTGATTCCAGCATCCTCAGCAAAACTGAGCCCCTCCCTCCAGGGAGCCTCCACTGGGCCTCCCACATACCTGGGCTGCATCCCACCTTCCCCTCCTGCATCCCACCTTCTCCATCCCTCATCCCACCTCCCACTGCACGCATCCCACCTTCCCCTCCTGCATCCCACCTTCTCCATCCCACATCCCACCTTCTCCATCCCTCATCCCACCTCCCACTGCACGCATCCCATCTTCTCCATCCTACCTCCCACTGCCTACATCCCACCTCTCCCTTCCCTTCCCTTCCCTTCCCTTCCCTTCCCTTCCCTTCCCTTCCCTTCCCTTTCCTTCCCTTCCCTTCCCTTCCCTTCCCTTCCCTTCCCTTCCCTTCCCTTCCCTTCCCTTCCCTTCCCTTCCCGGCTCCATCCTAGCTCTCAGTTGCGGGATCGCGCAGCTTGGGGGCACCAGCAGGTTAAGGTTGTTCCCTTCTCGCTGCCCCTGCCTCCTGCCGGGGTTCTCGGAGCTCCACACGCTCCCGGAGCTCCAGGCAGGTGGCTGTCCTTGTCCTTGTCCCACACCGTGCCTGCTGTGCCCCGGGCACTCTGCCAACCCCCCTGGCCCATCCCAGCGCCCACTCCCCAAACCTTTTGGGCTGTTTTTTGTCCCTGCTCGGGGGGTAGGGAAGGAGCACTCACAGCTGGTGGGCACTGCAGTTGTAGAACTTGAACTCGGTGCTGACGAAGGTCCTGCCCGTCTCCCGGGATTTCAGCTGGAGCACGACACCGAACCAGTCTGGGGAGGCAGAGGAGAGCCCCTCAGTGCTGCCCACGGGGCTGGGGGGGGGAGCAGCAGCACACCTGGACTGATCTGCTGCCCACTGCCCTCCTGCTGCTGGGGGAGATCGGGTGTTCATCCCCCACCACCGGGACCCCCACCCACACCCTGCCCTGGAGCATCCCGGGGTGCCTGTGTGCAGAAATGCCTCCAAAAAAAACAGCCCTGGTGGCAAAAAGCACCAGAGACATTGGTAAGGTAAACCCTGCCTTGGAATGTCTTGGGAACCTCACCCTGTTCCCTGATTCACTCTGCTGTATAAAAAGTGAGACTGCTCCGAGACACAGCCCAGGAACAGAATCCTGGAATCATGGAAGGGTTTGGGTTGGAAGGGATCCCCAAAATCCAGTGCTACCCCCTGCTATGGGCTGGGACACCTTGCACCATCCCAGCTTGCTCCAAACCCCATCCAACCCCATCCTGGAACATTTCCAGGGACTGTTCCACGGCTTCTCTGGGCATCATCTCCCAGGATTGTCTCCTAGAGCAGGAGCCACTGCTGGAAACACCAGAGAAGCACCAGTGGAGCTCTCCAGGAGCCTGAGCTGTGGGTTAATACGGGGCAGGTTGTTCTTTTGGGGAAGACCTGTCCTGGCCCTGCACCACGGGGCTCTGACCCCTGTTCCCCAAGGCCCAGGCTCCATGAAATGCCTCAGAAGCAAAGACATCATCAGGGAGGCACCGTGGACACCTGGAAGGATGCCAAGGGGAAAATGAGCTCCCAGCCGGTGGCACTTTGGTTACAGGAAGAGAAAATATGACAGCGGTGACATTAACGAGGAGCCAGCCCAAAGATCAGCACTGAAACAGAGAAACTGCAGCCACCCACTCGTGGGTGCTGAGCCAGGCCTAGGGGAGATTCCTGCTTCCCAGATTCACCCAATCTGGCAGGGCTGAGAGCTCCTGGCCACCTGTGAGCCACCCTGGAGGGGACAGACGGCTCCTGTCCTGCCCTGAGAGCTGTCTGGCAGCACAGGGAGGGGGTAAGGACAGGACAAGCATTCATTGCTGCCTGCTGCCAGCCCATCCTGCCCTGTGTGGGATGCATTTCCTAGGGATGAAGCTCAATAGGCTTTGACAGCAGCAGGAATTTCTCCAGCAGCAGCCCCAAAGGCTCTGCTCTGCTCAGCTGATCCTCCCAAAGCTGCCCTGCACTAACACCGTGTCACTGCCCAGGAGTCATCACTTACCCTGATCCACGGGGATGGCAGGGACATCTTTGGCTGCTGGGGACACACAAACCACCTGGCTGCCCGACACCTGCCCCTCCACCTCGGTCAGGTTCCCAAAGAGGCAGCTGACCCCAGCACTCAGGTCTGGAGCGTCGCTCACCCGCAGGCTGAGCTGCAGCAGGGACACGAGGGAGCAGAACAGAGCTGTGAGCAGGAACAGCCACCCAAACCTCCCCCCAATTCCCACTCCAGGCTGTTTTCCCTTTCAAAAAGACCCCCTGAAATCACCCACATGCCCACAGCTGGTGGCCAGCTTCCCTTTCATAGGGAGGGGAGGAAGAAAAAAGGAAGGCAAGGATGTTCTTTCTGGATACAAACACACCTTGCTGAGCCTTGGGGTGCTGCAGGTTGGGAGTGGTGGCAATGGCAGATTTTTGTCCCTTGATTGCTCTACAGAAGCTTTGCCACCCTCTGTGTCTGTACCAGGACCCTGAGAGCAGCAGTGACCGTCCCCAAACCCCTGAGCTCAAACCACCCAGCTGCACAAACAGGGGAGACCACCCTGCCCTGGGCTGGGAGGAGCAAGTCCCCAGTGTCCCCACCACAGCTGGGGGGGTGACCCCATGGAAAACCAGGGCTGAGTCCCCTCTCCCCACACCATTTTTAACGGGGTTCTGGGGCAGCCCTAGAGTGGAGACAGCAGCACCAGCTGCCACAGGGGCGTGGGGGGCTCTGGCAGTAACAGCTGGGAAATTTTGTAGAGCAGGGAAACAAAGCCTTCCCTTTCACCAGCTACAGAAACCAGGGAAATGTGAGCTGAGGCACCAGGGGAAGGGGAATTTGTTTCTGCCACCCCCCATCCTTCATTCTCCCCTGGCTCGGGTGACCCCTTGGCTCCCCCTGTCCCTCTGCGAGCGTGACTTCATGAGAAAACCCTTGTGCCAGAGGGAAGGGGGAAAGGCTGGAGCATGGAGTGTTCCCTGCTGGGGGTGCCTGTCCTGTCCCCTGTCCCCACTCACCGGGAGGCTGTGCTCAGACACAGAGATGCTGCTGGGCTGCACGGCCACACTCAGGCACTGGCTGATGCTCCCTGCGAAGCGGAACGGCTCCTCTGCCCGCTCACACCGGTCCCTCGGGGAGCACCTGCCACACAGGAGCACTCAGAGCACCCAAAACACCCACCCAGAGCACAGGACACATCCCAAACACCCACCCAGAGCACAGGACACATCCAAAATACCCACCCAGAGCACAG